>OY978219.1:5757633-5846873 GCA_963854785.1 Vaccinium vitis-idaea | reverse complement strand
GCCACCATTTTGTGAAAATAGGAATGAAAATAAACTTGCTTGATATCCTGCAGTTTTTGTTCCCTGTTATGATGTTTGAGGTGTGCAAAATCATATAACTCATAAGCAATAAGGGAATTAACAAGTTATCAGTACGATGTAACCTACTTCCATGGATTAAAGGCTAAACAACTACTGAAACTACACCTATGTCACCTCAAACATCATAACAGGGAACAAAAACTGCAGGATATCAAGCAAGTTTATTTTCATTCCTATTTTCACAAAATGGTGGCCAAGTATACTCGACAAGCTTCCTTGGAAACGTCCCTGTTTCACATGGTTCAAGGTAAAGACCAACACAACATAAGGCCCACAGGCACACGTAGTCTTCTAATTCAGGCGTTCTAACAAACTACTAGAGAAACTGCAGAACACATTTTTTTATTTATCAAATGTCCCCGAAGGGAAAAAATGCAGAATAATTTGATAGCATAATTAAAAACCTCTCACTATGTATGCATTACATCAAACACACACACGTATCCACCAAAAAGTGCTACCTGCAATTTGTTTTTGCACATACCACTTTTTCCTTGCCAATTTGCAAAGAATCATATAAAAACTTAAACATGCAAGTGGAGAGGAGTATTCGTTTTTCTCTATTCAAGAGCCTTCGATATTACTTTTCGTATGATGTGATTTTTGCAAACACCAGTACACGGTGGCAATCCTTATTTAATCAAACAATCGACGAACACGTGCGATGCATGTTCTCAAGGTCGGCCGCTATATACTATTGATGTCCAATGCTAGGCAAATTATTCTGTTAAATATTAACTACGTGCATTGAAGTCGGTCGCCGTTTACTGGTGGCCAATGATGCAGAAATTATTCAGATAAAAACTGGCCGTAGCAAAATGTAAGCACTCACATGAAATTCCAAGCATTCAACAAAACTATTGTAGGTATAAATTTCTACCACGGGATTAGTTTTCAAAAAATCTCCAAATCACTTGACATCCTAAGGTGAAATTATGGCTAATTGCAGAAAGTTCATGGAATATCGACGCTAAAATGGCCGAGAATTAATCATTCGGCTAAAAAAAAACAGTCTAACAAGTCACAGCTTATATGAGCTAAAGCGAGGGGAAATAAGTTCACTAAAGACCTGATGGGTTAGCCAAAAGTAGTTGACTTAGTTGACGGGGCAAGTGATGTCGAAGGTGGGCGAATCCAACATATAGAGGCGGTCGGCGAGGGGTGGTTGCTATGTCAGTGGTGCCGCAAATGATGGCATCGGCTGATTGTGCCGCCACTATAGGGGCGATGGATAGTTGCGCATTTTATTTCGGCGGCGGCTACGTGTGCTGCGGTGAGCCGGTGGGAAGAAGCTGAAGTAGTGTTGAGGCTGGGGTTGTCTTAACTCTCAACTTTGAAGATGTACATGTACTAAACTATAAAATGAATGTCATTTTTGTAATTTAAAGTTAGTTTGACAAACAGCACAAATGCCGCTTTTATAATAGGTAGTAGACGATATGAGGTCTGCACTGCTTACCAGTATACGGATTATTTCAAGACACTCACAAACCTAATTCTAATGCTAGACAACAAATTTCAGTGTTCCAAAATGAGAAGGAATGCAAAAGACAATTAACAAAACCAAACTCTTTTTTTCAGTCAGTTTCCCTAGGGTCTATCCAATGGATCTAACATGTGCACTTCCAGTCGTAGTTGATATGCTAGACTAAACTTATCAATGCAGCCATATTAGTTTATAGCAGATCGACAGGTAACACCCCACAGTCCGGCAACCAGCACCAGTCCCCAAAAAAAAATGAACACATGTAATTCCAAATTTGGAGATGCTCGAACTTCAAATTATACAAAAAAAAAGAAGAGAAAAGTAATTAGCAGACATCAATCCAAATTTTTTGTGCCTCAAAAGGAAAATCGTCCATGAAACGCTTCGTCAAATCAACAGTCTTCTCATTTTTTTTCAATCGCGGGCCTAATTTTATCGGATGGGCCTAATTTTATCGAAGTCTATCGTGATCTGTTCTCCTGACTCTACCCCACACTACAAAAAAATCTTGTTCTTGCTCCAAGATTGTACGCTGAAAGGCGCTCAGCCAAGGGTCGTAATGAAATTCCCATTCTTCGCGATGAATTTCATTACGACCCAGTTTTACACCTGCAGCCGTGGCATATAAGGCCGGATTCCAAGTCTCTAGGAACAGATTCAATCAGACGTTACCTCAATAGGAACCTACGATCCTGTGAGTGCGAGAGTACCCTCGGCTGTATAGTACCACCCCGGGGGTCTTCAAAGAGATCTCCGCATGTCTCAAATCGTTTTCTCAAAACGAGGGTGGGCTCCGGAGCGGTCTTGTAAGATTGCGCGGCTTGAAACCGGGAACACTCCTGGAACAAATAGCAATGAGAGAGATTAGGCACAAGAACAAATTCATATAACTCCTAAGCAATAAGGAATTAACGAGTTATCAGTACGATGTAACCTACTTCCATGGATTAAAGGCTAAAAAACTACTGAAACTACACCTATGTCACCTCAAACATCGTAACAAGAAAAAAAAAACTGGATATCAAACAATGGGAGGTCTGGTAAGATTGTCTGGCTTGGAACCGGTAACACGACATATCCTGGAACAAATAGCAATGAGAGAGATTAGGTACAGAAACAAAATCATATAACTCATAAGCAAATAGGGGAAATAACGAGTTCTCAGTATGATGTAACCTACTTCCATGGATTAAAGGCTAAACAACCACTAAAACTACACCTATGTCACCTCAAACATTGTAAAAGGGAAAGAAAAAAAAACTGCAAGATATCAAACAAGTTTATTTTCATTCCTATTTTCGCAAAATAGTGGCCAAATAGGGCTGGAAGTGTTTGAACTAGACTTGCGTGAGGGGAATCATTTGGTTGAATTGCTCAATGCATACATATCCTTTTCTATTTGTAAACAGCCAAATAGAAAATGGATAAGCCATTGAGAGAAAAAGGCAAGTATGTCTCGTTTTCTATTTTAGGGCTGGAAGTGTTCGAACTTGGCTTGCTCAAAATTAGCATAGCTCAAGATTGAGTCGAGCCCAAATAATCAAAGAGCACAGCCCGTTTGCTTTCGAGGTGTTCGAGCTTAATTCATTACCTCAACAAGCTTATATAAACGAGCCAATCTTCTAGCATTATTTCTCAAAAATCATTACTAGCTTGGCCAGCATTTGTTGATCAAGTCATATGCAAAATAAACACGAGTTATAATCATGGATGCAAGTCAGGAAATAAAAAGTTTCAATTGCGTGAAAAGGTGGTCGTTGGATCCAACGATATGACAGAGAAAGAACGCGTCCGGAAACATCGTCATCTCGCTTGGGACATCCTGCCATTCGAGCAACTAGAGGTTGGTTCGGTTCATCCTCCGTTTGAATTTTAGGGCTGGAAGTGTTCGAACTCAACTTGCTCAAGATTAGCGTTCAAGCTTGAGTCGAGCCCAACTAATAAACAAGCACGACTCGTTTCCATTAGAGGTGTTTGAGCTCGATTCATTACCTCAACGAGCCGATCTTCTATAAAGAGGCAAGTCACAAGTAATTCAAGCTCGGTTTGTTAAACAAACAAGCTTAAAAGTAGAGCTCGAGCTCAACTCGTTTACCAACAAACCAAGCCGGGAATTCTGAAACCATAACCGAACCGAACGGGGTTTGGGTAATCCCCAAACCGTTTGGGTACCCGAACCTGGAGATGAAATTTCAATTTTTTTTTTAATCCGGATGAATTTTCAATTGACATTAAAAGGAGAAAAAGAAAACATGTGCTTTAAAGATACTAAACGAGGCAACAACTACTTGTCTAGATGTTTTAGCAACCTGTTGGATTCCATCCCTGAATTACATATAACAAAAATAGGGAAAGCATTCCCTCATAAAACCAACAACTTCTCATGTAAGGACTGAAATTTTTGACAAAATGAACAAGTGTTTCTTGTGAAAATTTACAGCGCAAGCTGACTAATTTACAATTTTACAACACAGAACAATCACTACTTTTTAACTGTTAAAAATGTGAAGGCCTTAAGTACCAAAGTACCAAAAAAAAAAACGTTAAGGCCGGCAGGGATCAAAAGAATGAAATCAATGAATGTCAGTTCCATTCAGATGTCACAAAGTGTATAGATATAAAATTTCCATCATTTAGCCTCTTTCTTGAGATCCAAAAATGATGAGAACAAGTATTCTAAGTAACTAGAAAAACACCAAAACACAGATTGAACCAAAATCGCTGAGATGTGAACCGGGAAAAATCGGTTCGTGAGAAATACAGAACCGAAACCGGTTTTGCAACGTCGGTTCGGTTCTCGATTCGGTTCTACCGGTTCGGTCCGGTTTTGCCGATTCGATCGGTTCGGGGAGGGAGAGAAAGAGGAAATCACAAAAAGATTTCTGGGTATACACGAATCAGACTATCAAAGATATATGTATATATACATACACAGATCTAAGTTATACATACACAAGAATGAAAGAGATCTAAGATACACAGATCTAAGATACGAGATATACATACACGAATGAAAGAGATACATACGCGAATGAAATAGATACATACACGAATCAGAAGAGCCCCATCTCGATCTCGATCTATATACACACATGCGTAAGGGAGAGAGAACGCCGGAGATAGCAGCGCCATAGAGAGAGAGAGAGAGAGAGAGAGAGAGAGAGAGTACTAGGTTTTGGTGTATTAGGGTTAAGGAGTGGGACTGATGTTTTGAGGAGCCGCCACTTAAACTTTAGAGTATGCTAGGTGTCTCTCTGTGTTAAGTGTGTGTGTATATATATAGGAGTGAATCACAAATGAAAAATGCTAACGTGTGTCTATTGGGCACACGTTAAGATTGAAAAAGTGTATTAAAATCTGTGAAAAATGCATAAAAATATGTGAAAGTGTTTTGAAAAGTGTAAAAGTATGTATTAGAATATGTGTTGTTTTTGTTTGTTTTATGCTTAAGGTGTGCCTCTTAAGCACATGTTAGCTAGACTCATCGTAAATAGCTAATAAATATATTTTTTCCCCAAAGAGTACATAAAGGCATTTGCTAGCCAAGTGATAAAGAGTTGGCACCCTAAGGATAAGGTTGACGGTTTTATCCCCAGCCCTTATCTTTTTAAAGGTATCTTACACACACCGGTTCGGTTCCTGGTTCGGAGTATCTTACACATAACGGTTCAGTTCGCGTAAAAAATCCTCTGAATCGAAAACCGAACCGGTTTTCAAAAAATTAAATTATCACGAACTGGACCGAAATCGGCCAAAGAAAAAAATCGGAAAAAAAATCTCGGTTCGGTTCATCAGTTTTTATTTTCACCCCTATATGTGAGCCATGTAATGTAAAAAGGAGGGAGAGAGAGAGACAGAGAGACGTACCAGCTGAGGTGAGATTGGCAGCCACAGATCGGCGATCTCCTATCTCTGTGTAACCGTAACCCTAAAAAGACAGATTCTAGATGTGAGGCTAGGCATGTCAGAGAGAGATGAGACGTTACCAGGTGAGGAGGTGCCAATGTGAGTGAGATTGTTGATCGCCTCTCTCAAGTCCGTAGTAACCCTAACCCTAAATGTCAAATGTGTTGCATGTAACACTATATATAGAAGGGGCTAAACGTAATTAACATATACTCAAGGGGTAATTCTGTAAAAAAAAAATCGGTTCGGTTCAGTTCAGGTAACGATCCAGTTATCAGCTCAACCCATTGCTGAATAGAACCCGTTCGGTTATCTCAAATCATAAACCATACCCGCACCCGCGGGGAATATTGTGGTTACGGTTAAAATAAAAATAAAAAAAAAGTTACGGTTCAGGTACCCATTGGTTCGGTCGCGATTGCCATCCCTATAAGAAACCCTAAGTGTGTGTGGATATCATATATATATACACAAGGGGTAATAGTGTGATTTTGAAATATACCTAAGGGGTTTACGTAAAAAAATAATAATAATAATATGAGGGGTTCTTATGCAATTTACAAGTTTTGGTTTAGTTTGGTTCAGTTATAGGTTTGGTTCATAGGTAAAATCAATACCAAACCTTACCCTTTTGGTTTTCCCTCCGTCTAAACCACGTCCGCACCAAAGGGGGAAAAATCAGTTAGGATTCAAAAAAAAAAAAAAAAATGGTTACGGTTCAGTTACTTACCAGTTCAGCCGATATTGCCATCCCTACTGCCCCGCCCCTAAATTTCCCCCATATCTTTTTTTACCAACTGAGAAAACTCATTCCTCTCTCTCTCTCTCTCTCTCTCTCTCTCTCTCTCTCTCTCCCCCTCACTCTCATAAATAAATCTGTGAAACCACATCAAGGGGAAAACGTGGAGATCATGGAGTTCATGTCATGGCTACAAGAAACTGGAAAGGCATCAATTGGTGGGACAAGAAAAAACCATCAATGGCGTTCTATCTCTAGACCAATTTTTTTATTATTTATGGTGTACCGCCCCTAGTTTGATGCTCACTTTGAGAACAATGAGAGAAGAGAGATATCTCTCGTTTGTAGAGAAAGACTAGATGAGGGCGTCAAAGTGTTGAGCCGCCACCGTCGGTGAACAGAAACACACGCCGGAGCGGTAATGTCGACCTCAAATCTGGTTTCTCACTTTCTCTAACCTAGCGACTATGGGAAGAAATATAGTATGATACCTAGATCTAAAAAGGAGAAGTTGGTTCAAATATAGTGTGGTATTTTGGAAATAGAATGAAAATACGAGGGGTTAAAAGTCAGTTCTATATGTGTGTGTGTGTGTCTCGGGGTAGGTATTGGGGAGGGGTACTGTTACCCCTAACCCTACCCCGAACCCTATTAGGTTGTCTATTTCCCCCCTTACCTTACCCATTACCAAAAAAAAATTGAAAAAAAAACCCACCCCATTCGGGGCGGGGCTGGTATGATTGTCATCCCTATAAGTGTTGAAGTCCTCCCATGGTCCTCAACAATGGAAGAACACTAATAGAAACAAACCTCCCAATTTTGTAGAGAACAATCATCGACCCGATAAGGTAAAGGATATAAGCCTTAACATAACGCATAAACGCTTTAAGATCAGGATCATCCAACACTTCTTCCGGGACTTTTTAGAACTCCTCCCTAAGCCATTTTAGGCTCACATAGCCAGTATTTCCTACCTTACCATTTTTCCTAAGTACTCTGTACAGACTCGCGCATAATCCCCACCGTCCAAAACACTTACCACTGAGCCATATATTCGCAATCCAGTTATATACAAAACATCCTCCAAGTCAAATAAGACTCGGTGGTCACCAAACTGAAAAACCCGATCATCACGGTTGTAGCAATTTAAATGGCATCTAAAAGGGGAATATTGTGCTTGAATGAATGTGAGTGGTCGTGCAGCTGTGCAAATTGGTAAAAACAAGTGCCTTCTAAAGCACTTAGAACTTTCTCATGTGGTCTCCACAATTTAAGATTATTTGGGTGGTCTTTGACCGATGTAAGAATCACCCTCTCCATCTGCTGCCTTAGAATGATGGCAAAGTCGACAAAGATCCCATCCATCGCTGCTGAATTTTCGTAAGTGCAGGTGCCACATTTGCAGGAGTGCATCTACGTCTCCTATAAGTCCTCTAGGTAAGACCTCTTCAACCATTTACTACAAGAAACTTGCAAATCCACTAAAGTTATGACCGGAGGCATTGGCGAAGGCTTTGACTTAGCAATCGGCGAGGTCAAAAAGCCAACACCTAAAGAAGCTGAGAGTTCCACATCTTATCGGCCGCTGCTTCTTCGAACTTCCCATCTGCTGCTAATTTTTCATATATGCAGCTGTTACAATAGCAAGAGATGCACTACCAGTCCTGCGTGTATGAGGAGTTTGACCAAAGGCATTGGCACAGGAGAGTACTCAGCATTCAAAGAGGAAGAAAGGGCTAGACACTAGAAAAATGGCCAGCATTCAGATCAGGTGAAGAAAGGGCAGCACTCTTGTCCGAAAACTCCACATAAGGCATATTCTAATCATCATGGGCAGGGTTTTGGCCCACATTTCGATTTGCGGAAGAAGGGGTAGCATTCGAAAACTCCTCATAAAGGATATTCTGATCAGCATGGGCAAGGAAATTAAGGTACAAGAGGGGTCACTTGACCCATTTCACTTTAATTTCACTTTAGTTGAGAGTTTAGAGCTAAATTTTCTAATTTTAACCTCGCAAAAATTTCATAAATTGTCCCAACTTGCTTAAAATGTATAGAATTCTCAAGTTTTTCTTCTTTTTGAGAGTTAATAGTATTACAAAATGAGGCTATCGTTCATTACTTTTGAAATATAATAAGTCACTGGGACAAAGTATAAAGTAAAAATACATGTGTCATTGTATATTTTACGTTATAGTTATTTTCTCTAATTAGTTATTTCTTTGCATAAGCAAATAGAAAAAAAAAAAAATTGTGCATAGCTCTACTTTTTTACCTCGATAACCAAAAATTCTGGCCCCGTCCTATGCACATCTCAATCACAGCAAAGTTTTTTTATTTTATTTTTAAAATCAGTAATAAAATTTAGGAAAACACCCGTTGGGTCAAAACCCAAATAACACCTTGTGGGTCAAAACCCAAATAACATCTTGTGGGTCAAACCCAAAACACTCAGAGGCCTAGCCTAAACACGGCATACCCAATATCAATGAAGTCCAAACCCACAAAACCCCTAGAAAGACACCCTACCCATCTAGCAGCCATCGACCCCATCCACAAAATGCTGACCAAACGCCAGCCACCACCGCAAACCTCCACCGCCGCAACCACCTAGAAAAAATATACCACCTCCAGAGCCTGCCGCAGGCTCTGATCGGACGCTAAGGAAGGTCAACCAACATTCATTGGTAGTAACTCGACGGAGACGAGGAGAGAAAGCCCAGCGAAACCAAGAGCAACTGCCATGCGCGACTGACCGCCAACAAAACATCCACCCTTTTCTGTTAAGCTAAAGACCAGTGACATCCAAAAATGAAAACCAGTGGGTGGACAACCAACGGAGGCAAAACAAACGACGAGAGGAGGAGAACCACAAGCCACCGCAAAAAGCACCACCACTAGCCACTAGATATGAAGGAGAAATCAAACGGCATCCGGCATTTGCACTGCCATGAATACCTCACATGTTCTAACTAGGGGTGAGCATGGACTAAATTGGTCCGGTTTTATGATAAACCAAGAACCAAACCACTACCTACGGATTATGTATTTGGAGAACCAACCCAACCCATAAAATTCATAGAACCAAACTATTCCAAACAATTAAAATACATTTTGGTTTCGGTTTTGAAGCACGATTATCTGGAAATTGAGATATTACACAAATAATTTAAAGTACTTAAAAGTTACTTAGATAAGTTAACCCACACCTGTATTAAAACAAGTTCTGTTAAAATCGTCAAAACACACTAACATAAACCAACTTAAAAAGAGTAGAATACTATAATCAGTAAGGAAATAAGCTCATGTAATAGAGTACTAAATTCGAAAATTAGTTAACAAGCAAAAAGATTAGGAAATCAATCAACTAAGCCCAAGCCGTGCATGTTTAGTGTATTAAAATCATAGAAATAGGTTACCATATTTAGAAATTTAGGGGTTTAACCTTGGAAGTGAATGAATAGGGTGGTGGAATGAAGCATTAGATTAAGAAATTAGTAATTGACTAGGGGAAAAAAATTAATTCTATGTATCTAAACAAATTTCACATATAATACGTAAAAAATATATCTATATAAATATTATGCGGATCGGATTGGTTTGGAACCGGAACCGGAACCGTCAATGTAAATCTACAAACCAAACCATTTATCACGGTTTCTTATTTTTTTAAAGCAGAACCAAACCACATTATGAGGAAACCGAACCAAACCCTTCGGGGTGGACTAGTTTGGACTGGATTCACGGTTTGACGATTACTTTGCTCTCCGCCAAGATTCGCCATTTCGGGCCCCACAAATGGCCAGGAAGACCGACCACCGAGATCCCATCCGCTGCCGCAAACAATCACCGCCGCCTGCAAAAATCAAAAAGGAAAAGGAAAAAAGAAAAGAAAAGAAAACAGAAAGCAAAGGGAGAGAGAGAAGGGGGAGACAGAAACATACCAAGTCCTGGGCCAGTTTGGCCCACGTGCAACATTGGGCTTATCGGAAAGGGAGGATCAGGCAGAAATACAATACACAATTGGCAGCCCACAGCCTACTTGAGAAGAAAGTTAACGTGTAAATCAGTCCACAGTTCACGACTCCAATTCCTTTGGATTAGTTTAGGATTTGTTTGTCTAAGATCAAACCAGAAAGAAATTCATCTATTTGTAAGTTTCAGTTATTTTGTCCCCTCGATAGATAGTAGATGACGAGATTGATGTCGTCCAAAAATTAGTCAGGTACGCGCAAAAGCTAATCTAGACGCTAAGTTATAAAAAATTAAGTTCAGCTACATGATAAGAAATCCGTTGAATCACTTGATTACATCATTAATTTTTTTTTGTAATACGCATGTTTTAAATGTTTCTTACTCCATTTTGTATTTATTTTCAAATTCTTCGAAATGTAACATTTGAAACTGATACTAAGCCAATCTTGAATGATTTTTGACGATCCAAATACGTACTTACCTCTGCAAACTCGATTTAAAACTTAAAAGAGCTTAAAACGTAAATTTAAACTTGTTTGGTTTATCAGTAGAGACTATGTGAATTAAGTTTGAATCGAGTTGAGCTTGAATAACTTAATTGTTTAAAGTAAACCTGTCTAATTGAGTCGGCTAGTGGATTGTACATAAACTACTTCGAAAAAGGAAAGTTTGGTTTATTTACATACTAAGCCCACCTCAAATGATCTTTTAACAAACCAAATATTAGTTGAGCTCATATGGTCTGGCCTATCGCCCCATCTACAATGCAATTTTTTGGGGGTAATACAGCTGCGTTCTTGGTAAGTTTGAGCGCACCTCGAACTAATTTGTAATGCATTTTATTTGTTATATTTCCCCGAAATTGTTACATGATTTTAGCATCACGGTGACCTTACATGAATTTTTGAGTATATTTGACCAAGTAAAACATTCACACTCCACATGATCTCATTGGCTTAGCAAAACCATTAAAAGGAGATTCTATAATGCACAAAAATTCAAAGTTTTTGAAAAAGAAACCCCCAATAGCAAACAAATGAAATTCCTTCAAACACACATCATCAGGGTATTTCCAAGCACAACAGTCCATGACTGGGGCCTCAAAGTCAAAAGTATGCTGTTTTTCTTTTTTCTACTAGCTAGATTGTTTTTGACTTACCATTTGGATATGGCCGAATAGTTGTACCTTCTTGGAACCGAATCCTCTCTGGTTCTATAAATGGACTGGGCGGTTCAGTTTTGACCCATTTTAAGCCCTTTTCGGCTTGCGTTAATGATCTAAACTGTTTATTTTTTAGATCCACATCGAAAACATGTCCCGTGCCAAAAATGTAGTTGATTGGATACTGTTTGAGATAATTTCAAATTGAATTTATTTCGAGATAAACATGATTAATGGGTATTGATCCAGTGTGTCCCTCTCTTCATTTGGCAAGACAAAATCTTTTTAAAGCAATATCAAACGGTATCCAATCCAGTTGATGTGTGGCGTGGTATATGCTCTCAATATGTTCTAAAAAATAAACGGTGTGGATCATTCATGTAGGCCTGTAAAGGGCCCATAACGGGCCGAAACTGGGCCGTCTAGTCCATTTACAAGACTAGAGACCCCATTGTTTTTGTCCATGGTTTTTTGGATTAGGTTTAGAAAATTCCGCCATTTTTTGTGAAGTTGAAAATTCCCCTTAGCGGTTTCGATTATGCATGTCTTTGTACGAACCACCTCTACTTGCAGTTGGATAATAACTCTATTGAAAGTTTGATGATGTTAAACCAACATGATAAGGACTGATTTGTACGGAATCGAAAACCTATAGGGCAGCATCTGAGTCATTCTCACGCCCAATCCCACCGTCCCACTTGCGAGGAGGTCAATTAAAGCCGGAGCAAAGCTCTATATAGATTGGCCGCCCCGAAGGACTTGATAGCCCACGAGTGGTTTCGAACATAAGACTTTAAGAGAGAGCAAACATTAAATAATAGGTCTTGACCACCAAACCAACCTCTTGAGATTTATTAAAGTTGAGCCGAAATATAAATCGAATGGAGCTGGAGAATTGAGAAGATTAATTTTATGTAAATCGAGGTGAGCGTACACGTTAAAACCAAGGACCGAAACAAATTTATACGGATCGAAGATTTTGAAAACCAAACCAATCTGATAGTAATTAACAAGCATTTGAGGCAAATGGGATGATCAAGTGGTGGGCAGAGCTGGGCCCTAAACCAGGGCTGCGAAACAAAGAAGGCCGCGGGCGGGTCAACTTCGGCTAGCCATAGCAGGGCCGACATAGTTCCAAAGAAGTCGATGTGCGTTACGGCATGTAGCATTTGACTTGAACCCACTTTTTTTATAAGTCCAAGTCGTCTATTTTGTAACTACTCTGAATCTTCCACAAGATGAGTCCCACGGTACTATCCATTCCAACTTAGAGAGAGAGAGAGAGAGAGAGAGAGAGAGAGAGAAAGGTGAGTAGCCCGGGTTATTAGTTCCGTTGGTTGGTGGGTTAGCTTAGATCAGGCAACAAGTAAGTTTTTTAGTATTTTTTTGGGGTGAATTTCTTAGTCCCAGTGTGGATAGCTTTTTTTTACCGGATGAGAGAGAGAGAGATAATTAGCCGAAGTGCGTATAAGCCGGTCTAGACACCCGATACCTTTGGGGAAAAAGAGAGAGAGGTGAGTGGGTGGGTGAAGTCATTGCACAAGTTGCTCATAACGGCAGCAGCAAAAAAGGCAAGTTTCCACATATATCGCTTGTAAGAGTAAAGAGTCTCCCACACTCGAACTTTCAGTAGAACGAACTCGGAAGATTCAGTATGAACGGATTAGCTTCCTTTTGACTATTTGTTACAATGAAGAAGAAAATATGATTTTTCGCACTCCTACTTAAAGTACGATATATAATACAAACTACTTTTATTAGACAAATTTTAGAGTGTATTTACGAGAATGTTTACCCGCCTTTGAGTTCTCTTGTGGTGTTATATGCCATGATGGGGTTTTGAGCTCATGGTATCTCAACCGTGCGTCCTTCATGGAAGTGAAGAACAACATAAATTAATTTGCGCCAAGGAATGGTAGAGAACAATAAAAAGGAGATTTTTGCTTTTTTATGGTGTAGATTCTTGAAGGGTGATGATTTTTGCACTCAACTTTCTTATAAACGCACTTTAAAAGTTGTCCTTTATTGCTTAAATTACACACAACATATGCATTAAAAGATAAAAAAATTAGTGCATTTAAAAAAAATAGAGTACAAAAATAAATTTTCTTCTAAATTTGGTTTTACATATATGCATGACAACGTACCATACAATAAAATGAGATAATTTCCGTTCCACAAAAAAATAAAAATAAAAATAAAATGACACCATTGTGAGTTGTATATGAAAATATATGAAATCCAACTTCTTCTTCCTTCTTTTTTTTTTTTTTTTGCTAATAGAAGTGCCAAAACTTCATCCCAGCTCATTTTTTAATGCAGTTCAAAAAAAAAAACACCTCATTTTTTTTAATGGATGCAATCTTTTGGTCCCACGTACACTAGGCAAGCCCATCAGTGAGTGAGGAAGGCTTAGGTCTTCCACCCCCAATTTTTCCTAAATTAGGGGCTCCTAAATTTTTATAGGGTGTTATTTTTGGTAAAAAAAAATAAAGGACCATTTATCCAAAAATCCAAAATATTTGGCATTTTTAAAGGGAAGGACAAGAAACTTTTGCAATCGAACATAAAAACAACAAACATTTGCTATTTTTAAAAGGAAGGACAAAGAACTTTTGCAATCGAACATAAAGACAAAAAAAATTAGTGAAATGTCACTAATTTTTAAAAATTCAAATTTCTAGCATAAAATTCAAAACAATCACCACTCCACCTCCGGCCGACCACCTCCCCACCTCTGGCTGACCACTTTCGGCGACCAAAAAAATTAGTGTAGTGTCACTAATTTTTAAAAGTTCAAATTTCAAACATAAAATTCAAAAAAATCACCACCACACCTCCGACTGACCACCACCCCACCTCTGGCCAATCACTTCCGGTCACCAAAAAAATTAGTGAAGTGTCACTAATCTTTAAAAATTCAAATTTCGAACATAAAATTCAAAAAAATCACTATGCCACCTCCGGCCGACCACTACCCCACCTCTGGCTGAGCACTTTCGGCGACTAAAAAAATTAGTGAAGTGTCACTAATTTTTAAAAATTCAAATTTCGAACATAAAATTCAAAAAAATCACCACGCCACCTCCGGCCGACCACCACCCCACCTCTGGCTGAGCACTTCCGGCGACCAAAAAAAATAGTGAAGCGTCACTAATTTTTAAAAATTCAAATTTCGAACATAAAATTCAAAAAAATCATCAGCCCACCTCTGACTGACCACCACCCTACCTCTGGCCAACCACTTTCGGCGGAAAAAAAATTAGTGACATGCCACTAATTTTTAAAATTCAAATTTCGAATATAAAATTCACAAAATACCACCCCACCTCCGGCTAACCACAACCCCACCTCCAGCTAACCACAACCCCATCTCAAGCCACCACTTCCCACGACAAAAAAAAAGAAGTGAAATGTCACTAATTTTTAAAAATTCTAATTTCGAACATAAAATTCAAAAAAATCACCACCCCACCTCTATCCGACCACTTCCGGCGACCCAAAAAATTAGTGACATGTCACTAATTTTTAAAAGTCCTAAACTCCTACCTCCTGACTAACCACCACCTCACCTTCGGCCGACCACTTCCGGTGACCTAAAAAATTAGTGACATGTTACTAATTTCAAAATTTTAAAATTTTGTACAGAAAATTAAAAAAAATCAACTCCTACCTCCCGCCGACCACTTCCAGTGGCCCAAAAAATTAGTGACATTTCACTAATTTTTAAAAGTTCTAATTTTGTACAGAAAATTCAAAAAAATTAACTCCTACCTCCGTCCGACCACTTCCAGGACCCAAAAATCTTAAAAACAAAAAAAGTAACAAAATAAACAAACTTAATCGCACAAATCAATCCATGAAAACTAGTCAAATTTCACTAATCATCATTAATCACATTGTACCCCAAATTATGGACCAATAATTTTTTAGAGAGAGAAACTATGAAAAAGCTTCAAATTCATGTAACGTGAAATTTGTTTTTAAGATTCATTTACCCACTGCTGATTCCTTGTCAAGCACGGACGGCCCAGATTGGGGACAACATGGATGTTAAAGGGATAGCACCATCCCCCAATTCTACCTCTCCAGATCATTCGAACATTAAACCTATCATTTAAACGTTGTGTGTTCCGAGCAACTAAGACAAACATTCAAACTTTTGTGTAATATAAGTCATAACCAGAATGAACTTGTTCTTCATATTTTAATTTCTTTGTAGTTGCTTTGGTTATGAAATTTATTTATTTATTTTTGGTAATTAGATTATGAAAAATTTCTTCCAGTATTGGGTGCATATTAAAGGAAATACCAATTTTGCCGATTCATATTGTAAAAATACTAGTACGACCAAAATGACCATTATCAAATATATATAATTCCAATCAACTTATGCCATTACTAAGATATAGTCATCTGTAATGATGATCATACAAAATCTGATTTTGAAAATCATCATAAAAACAAAAAAAAGCTCAAAACAATAAAAATTACTATAAATTTTCTAAAAAATAAAAAATAAAAATTCAATAGCTCTTGATTGAGCGGGTCATCTGGACTCATTTATGAGTAGGTCATCTGGACTCATTTACCTCTCGGTTCATCCTTGTGAATGCGTTACAAGGCCCTGCATCGACGACACTCGGTTCATTCTTATTCGCTCAATTTTCCCGAATTCATTTCCAGAAAATTGGCTGGCCAAAAAAACAAAATATAAGGGGAAAAAAATACCGTGTGGCTTAGTGGCTTACTTGCTCGTTTTGGGCGCAACGAATTTCGGCGGTCAAATAATTAATTTCATCACATGCTGAGAATTTCTAATCCCACATATCTATCTCTAACAAAATTCAACGATTTTAGTGGGCCCAAAACAGAATTAGTCAACGTGACACAGGATTGCAATACTCCTATGGTTATTGAAAAAATTATCACGGCAATTAAAATCAAAGCACGAATTTTGAATTAAAGAAAAAAAGTGGGTTGAAATGTCTCTCATCCAACAACGTTCACACAATAAATTAGGCAAATAAATTGGCAATGCATGTGTTGGGCACGTGCAATGATTCAGCCCTGAAAACTTTTGAAAGTGCTTACTTAAAGGTTTCATTGTAAACCGTATATGTTGGCCCAAATTTAACAACCCAATTTTGACTCGGGTTTTGCCACTAACAGTAACTTATCTTTACCAAAGAAGCAGTGGCGGACGCAGGATTTGTGTCTAGCAGGAACTCGGAATCACGTGTGTTTTCATACTCATAGTAACATACTAGTAAACTATAGTACATTTTATGAAGTGTATATATTGCTACCCGCGAGGTCTGAAGAAGAGACGATGTAGGGTGCATGTGCATGGACACCGTTTAATTTTATACACGTAACCTAAAAAATAATTAATAACTTGAAATTTTGGGAATTTTTACCTGCGTGTATTTTTAGCATGGTGTTTCCAAATTTCAGAATAGTGATATCAATAATACTAATAGAAATCAACCCGAGTTTGAGAGGGCCAAACACCTGTTTATGCTTCGACTTTAATTGGATCTTCCACAGTTGATGATAGGATTAATTCTCTAGAATTAGTTGTGGCCGCCCAACAAAAAAATATATGTGAATAACACATTTCTACAAAAAGGAAAGTGAATATCTTGTAAATTTCTATATAAAGAAAGAAATACATTAAAATTATTTATGAAAAAAATCCTCTTCAACCAAGAAAAGGTGGAAACTCTACCGTATTTATTTTCATTCATTACATCTTGGCTGACATTGTTGACTCGTAAGAGTATCTCCAGTGGACTTCTAAAATGATTCCTAGTAGTCTACTAGACTCTTTACACTAACTCCTAAGGTGGGCCCCCAATGAATTTTTTTGTTTGATCGGAAAACTTGTTTGTTATTGTAACTCGACAAAAGGCACATTGAGATAAAAGTCAAAATCCAATCACAAAGCAAGGGAAAGACAAAGCAACCATATTCGACGAAGAGCACTATTATATACGCAGACTGGGTACCCAGATTTTGAAATTCAATGGTCTAGATGTACTTAAAGTGAATTTGGACCGTTGAATTTCAAATTCTAGATACTTTCTGGGTATTCATTCTGGCCACCTAGACTTTCTGCTAATCATAACAAGTGCCATGCCACTAGTATAAGAAATACACTCCAAGTTGGTTAAGGATTTCTCGTTGTTGTTGTTGCTGTGTTATTTTCCTATCTGCATATCACAAAGATATTTGTTAATTTGATAGGCTATTGAGAAGGTATTTACGGAAAATAAGGAGGAAGATATTCATACAATACTAATTTTAATTAATTACCAAGATTCGTATTCTCCTCACCATTAGTTAATGACTTGCTTTATTTACATAGTCAAACCCTAAAACCTCGCCGCCTCTCTCTCTCTCTCTCTAAAAAGTGTTGTCGCTCCACCTCTGGACACCACACGTATGCGGAGCACTACAGAGAATCACGTTTGTGTGTGTATATATGTATATATATTCCTTGGACACCTCGATAGTTTCTCAGTTTCAAAAACTCTGTGGGTATTTCCCATAAAAATATAGGAGAGGAGTAAATTACTCTGTTTTCCATTTCGACTTCCTCTGTTTATTCATCGGGTATTCTCTTCTCTTCTATCAAAGGCCATGGGAACTCAAGGTCCTGCTGATCCAAACTATATCTCCACCAATGTAAGTCTCTCTCTCTCTCTCTCTCTCTCTCTCTCTCTCTCTCTCTCTCTCTCTCTCTCTCTCTCTATATATATATATATATATATATATATATATATATCTAGGTATGTGATGTGACGATGCTCTGTTCATGCGAATTAAGTTTAGACAAATTGAGAGATCGTTACTTAATGATTCCTTGGAATCTGGGGATTACTTATTTTTATTACAAATTTTTCTGGGTACTCAATTTTTTTCTGGGATACTAACCAGAACTAATGAAATTCAACGAGGCTTCGATACAGCAGTGCTATATATATATATATATATATATATATATAAATCCATAAAATATATTCAGAATTTGAAATCAGTAGTTCAAATTTATTATGCCAATTTTCTGAGCAAATTTTCTTGTCCTTGGCATTGCCCGGCTCGATATATCTCACATGCTTCTAACACCACTCACACGTGATAGTGGTGTAGTCGACACAAGGTTTAAAATAGAGGTAGCAAAAGGGGAGCAGTGGTAGCGGGGGTAACGAATGGTACATAGGGATAATTAGGTGTCGCGACTACGAAAATTTTTTAAATTGTATTTTTGCACTCCAGAGCACCTGAAGCGGGTGAAAAATTGGATTAAAAGTGACACATAGCGGGAATCGGCTAATTCGGGGGTTAATTTTCAGTAGTGTTGATACAGCGGGTGTATCAAAAACCTTATGCAGCGGCCAATTTTTAAATCTTTGGTGTGATGGGATACTACTCCTTGGCAAGAGTGAAGATGTACCATACCTGCACTCCCATGTTTTACACCCCAAAAAATAAAATAAAATAAAAAAAACTATTGTTTTGGCTTGTCAAAAACAGATTTTACCGAAACTCTGGTGAAATTTGTTCGGTTATTACTATGTTCATCCAGTGATCCAAATCCCCCGCTCTGTATGTAATTCATGCAAGAGAAAAAACACACATAGAGTCTTGCTAACCTCCACCGTATAGGTGGATGATAATAGGCATATAATGACAAACAAATTCGGATATCAATACACATTTCGCGGATATCAATATATTTTTTTTGGATACCGATACGCTCTCTGCACATTATACTCCACCCTAAGGGCTGAGATTAGCATTTTCGACACACACATATGTATATAATTATATGAATAGTATATGTATGCATGTTTGTATAGGTTTGTACATTATATGGAGTCTAAGGAGTCCAGTAGTGACCAACAACTGTTTTATCAGGAAAATCTAGAATTAGGCACAGGAACAAATGTATGTGGACATGACAATTCCCATTATTTCAAGGCATTGACTCTGGTTCATAGCTTAGATTAGGAGCCAAAATTTTCGACAAGTTTTGCAATTTTAGGGACCTATGACATGAACCATAAATTTTCACCATGCCATATTGAGAAATTCGCTAAAATCCAATAATGAATTCATAAATAAGAAAATTTAATTTAACAAAACAAAAAACACAAGAAATTATGTTTTATTTTTAATCTCTACTATCTACCGAAATAGGAGAATTCAATATTGTTTTTAATCAGGAAAATTATTTAGAATGAATTCAACAAATTATGAATTATTTAGAATGAATTAATTTGGGTTGGTCCCAATTACTATGAAAATGACAAGTTGGACTTCTTCCACAAATGACAAAAATGATAAAGTAATTAGGCTTGCGTCATCCCAAAAGACTTGGGTATCGCCGACACCAAATCCAATTTTAAAAAGCAAAAATGATATGCGCCAAGTGCACACCAACAAATTTCAACCGTCCAATAGTATTTTGGACGTTCTGGATTTTAAACAAACTATTTGCGCGAATAGCTTGAAAAAAATCCGCAACATCCAAAATACTTTTAGACGATGTGCTGATGTGCACTTGAGTACCCAAGTATGGTGTACCCATACACGCGTTGTTTGAAAAGTATGCACCTCCGATTCTTCTAGGAAATTCCTCCGCTTCTGCTTTTTTTGGTGCGTTATCATGGGGGATTTGTCATCCCCAAAGATATGGGGGGTTCCAGATGCCAAAATTTTCTTGAAAAAGTATGTTGCTCGGATTCTTCTAGAAAGTTTCTTCTATTATTCTACATTTTTTGGTAGGTTATCCCGGAATAATAACCCGACTATTAGTGAACCCGTGCTATACATGGAATTTGTAGAGACGTATCAATCCTCGTAATTACACCACCAGGAAAGATGATAACGTTTCAAATCCACAAAATTCAATTGGAAAAGTATGTATCTCAGATTCTTCTAGGAGAATTATCCTTTCTCTGGATTATACACAATAGGAGGACACAAAACAGACTAGTTTGCAATAAAATTTGGCAAGTATAATATAAGCTACCTGAATATCTTTTTCAGTTCCATACTAATAAGAATAAGGCGCTTCCTTACTTGGTGAGATACCTATCTTTGATGCAGCTTTGATTCCCCTTTTCCCCTACTATAGATTGCCAAAAAAAAGTTCTAAGGCGAAAGATTATTTACCATGGCATATACACTTTGTTAATGGAATAAAAATTACATATCAAGGAAACCACAGACCTATAATCTCTCTCTCTCTCTCTCTCTCTCTCTCTCTCAAATCACAAACTTCTTATAGTATTAACACTTCATGGTTGCCTTATGATTTTTGCATCAAAAGTTTATACGCTGATGCCTCTGGAGGGACCACGAGAACACTGTAGTAGTATTGTGCAATTTGATTATTTTTTGTTAATCTCTAAAACTATGTCTATTTTTCCTGATGATTTCATTTGACAAGTTGAGTATTATTATTCCTAACAGGGTGAAACACGGTCAGCAAAAGAGAAGGCAATCGATGATTGGCTTCCAATCACTTCTTCAAGAAACGCGAAATGGTGGTACTCAGCTTTCCACAATGTCACTGCCATGGTTGGAGCTGGAGTTCTTGGTCTACCTTACGCAATGGCCGAGCTAGGATGGTATGCACTACCCCACTGACCATATCTCTTGATTCAGTATATATATATATTCCCCAGAATCGCCACCCTTGGTTTATATATATCTCTTCTCGATTTTTCAGGGGTCCTGGAGTGGCTGTGCTAGTTATATCATGGGTTGTCACTTTATACACATTGTGGCAAATGGTTGAAATGCATGAGATGGTACCTGGAAAACGATTCGACAGATACCATGAGCTAGGACAGCATGCCTTTGGGCAGAAGCTCGGTCTCTACATTGTGGTGCCACAACAACTTGTCGTCGAAGTGGGAGTCAACATAGTCTATATGGTGACCGGAGGGAAATCACTCCAGAAAGTCCACAATTTGGTGTGCAAAGACTGCAAAAACATCAAGCTTACCTTCTTCATCATGATCTTTGCCTCTGCCCATTTTGTGCTCTCCCATCTTCCCAACTTCAACGCCATCTCCGGTGTCTCTTTGGCTGCTGCTGTCATGTCCTTGAGGTACACCCAGTTTCCTCTTTGTTCGCCCTCTTTTTGGGTCTTCTGATGCTACAAAACATAATCGAAAGACGAGTCTTCAATATTTACTTGCAAGTAATAACATGTTTGATGTTGATTTTTTTTTTGCTCAACAGTTACTCTACTATCGCCTGGGCTGCTTCTGCTAAAAAGGGTGTGCAACCGGATGTCGATTATTCCTACAAAGCCACAACCACAATTGGAAAAGTTTTCAACTTCTTTAGTGCCTTGGGGGATGTGGCCTTTGCCTATGCAGGGCACAATGTGGTTTTGGAGATTCAAGCAACAATCCCTTCCACGCCGGAGAAGCCTTCCAAGGGCCCTATGTGGAAGGGAGTGATTGTTGCCTACATAGTTGTGGCCTTGTGCTACTTTCCCGTAGCTCTAATCGGGTATTACATATTCGGGAATAAAGTCGACGACAATATCCTAATCACACTAGAGAAACCAACCTGGCTCATCGTGATGGCCAACTTGTTTGTTGTTATTCACGTCATTGGAAGCTATCAGGTGCGAGCCAAAACAATTCCTTCGTCTTCAAATGAATTCTTCACCCTTATGTTGTATCTCTATCTAATTTTGATAACTTCTATTGATCCAGATTTATGCAATGCCGGTCTTTGATATGATTGAAACTGTTCTCGTAAAGAAATTGAATTTCAAGCCCACCATGATGCTTCGATTCATTACACGAAATATATACGTGGGTAAGTGAGTGCGTTATATGCACGAATTCATTATTTCTATTGAAGGCAAGGTTTCATGTCTTGGAAGTTTATACATCATCTTTCTTTGGTTGCAGCATTCACAATGTTCATTGGAATGACCTTCCCTTTCTTTAATGGCCTTCTATCATTCTTTGGAGGATTTGCATTTGCCCCAACCACATACTTTGTAAGAAACTATTAGTCTCCTTTATTATTGAAATGTTTGCTTAAGAATGCATGGTTCCACAAATATGATACTACAATTTTTGCTTATTCTGTCATTCTTTTGCTTTCCCCTTTTCTTTTCTTCAGCTGCCTTGCATCATGTGGCTTTCCATCTACAAACCGAGGAAGTTCAGCTTGTCTTGGTGTGCTAACTGGGTATGACTGAGCAACACAAAACATTTTTGGTACCGCTTACTCCACTTTTGAAGATTAAAGCTCAATTAATTTGATTCGGTTTCGTGTGTTTTCAGATCTGCATTATACTAGGAGTCTGTTTGATGATTGTGGCACCTATCGGAGGGCTAAGGACTATTATTATTCAAGCAAAGACCTATGAATTCTACTCTTAAAAAAGAATCTTCTCGAGGCAAGAGGAAGTGGTCTAAAAACCCCGAAAGAAGAAACAAAAATATATAATGATGCTTAATTCGCGATGTTGAAATGGATGAGAGTCAGATTCATGAAGTGTCAGACAAGACCTCAATAGACTTCTCTATCGCAAAGGGAAAGTTCTCCATGGAGCCAACTATGAAAACTTCTTGGAGGCCTCTATTGTTTGCAACTTATGTTCATATATACAGAGTGTCTGTTTGTTTTCTTGGGTTTTTTTCTTTTTTTTCTTTTGAGATTGTCTTAGATCTTCAAGTTGAGTTTTCTTTTTAGTGAGATGCAAGTGGATTGATTATAAATCTTCATGAACTGTTGGGATGAGGTTGAAAGTTTACTTCTCAATAGCCTGAGTTCCAGTACTTGTGCTTATTTTACATTCCGTAGGATGATTTGAGTTCAATTTTACTCCATGATTATCATTTCCAATCACAAAATGTCTCTACAAGTACCAACCAAGCAGAAAAGCAAATATCAAATTAATTGGTCTACAATTAGGGCAGGTGAACGAGTCAAACAACACAAGCAATTAATTTTGCACGCTTAGTTTGAAAATTTAACAAGTTTTAACACTATATTCAAGCTTAAACAAGTGAGGTGAGCTGATCATCAAACGAAATTTGAGTGAGTCGACCTCGAGTAACTTGGATTTTTTATGCATAAGTGAGCGAGCCAAGTAATAGCTTCTTCAAACTCAGAACTTGGTTTAAAACTTAACAAGGTTTAATAAATGTTCACATACCGATCTTGAACGAGCTTTTAAGAAACGAACACGAGTAGTTTGGTCGTTTTATCAGCCCTAGCTACAAATCTAGAATACATTCAAACCAGGAAAATATATACAAGTCAGAAAAGCAAATGAGTTTCTGAATGAATTCCTCATAACCAACAACTTAGTTATAAAGACGGCAATCCGGCATTCATTCAGGAGCTTGATACATAAACAACACCAGTTAGAATTGAGATTAGCTAAGATGTCTGGGAAGGAATTCTTGATTTATGATCGATCTCTTGCTCAGTTACTTGGATAATAAGATCTTTTACACCACTTCTCACTTGCCAACGACTTACTCCATAATGATGGGAACGAACTTGTAAGTCCCCAAGTAAGTTTATTTCACTCGTAATTTCAAGGCACTGCGACAAGTAGAACGCTAAGTGACTTCATGATCAAGCTTCATCTATATTCCACATACCTAAGGGTTGCTTTTGCAGATACGTAGCCAAGCCCATAAGTACTTTTTGAAGGTGCAAAAGAGTGGGAAAGGTGAACATGTACCTTCCCCGCGACCCAAGAGGAAAGCAGCTCTTCCTTTTCCCCAGAAAGCTGCTAAAAACTGTTGGAATTCTTTGCCTATTCTGTGACTTTATAATGAGAAAGAGGCGAGGAGAAACATCTTTTGGTTAGACGGTCTCTGATCCTGTCAATGAACTGAAATAACAGTCATACCCTTCATAAGATTCTTTAGTTTACCTTTTCCTTATTCTTTTTGGAAGGTGTTAAAGAGTGTTTTTGAGATGCTCCATGGTAATCATAGCTAAGTAGCTACAAAGAAAAAAACCCGAAAGTATAGTGGGTGAAGGCTGACTTGTGAGTTACTTATTATTAGGTGATCCTGATTGTATCTACTCTATTACTTGTATAGGGAGAGGGAGAACGAATTTGGAACAGATACAGAGTGAGTGAAAGAGAAAGAGAACCGAGAGTGGGAGGATTTTCCATGGTGTTTGTATCTGGGGAATTCTGATTTAAAGGAGTAAAGAAGGCCACACCTTTATCACTTTGCTTTGTTCGTTTTACAATTTTGGACCCAGTTTTGATTCGTTTCTTAGTTTCGGTTCTAACTTATAAAAAAGTAAAAGTATTTACTATCCGAAAAGTTATCGCTTGAGTGACAAACTGTCGGTGTTGCAGAGAGAAGTGGTTCTTCCAAACGACATTGGCTATGTGCATAGATCACGCAAAGAATTTGTGGGACCCATTTCAAGGTCTTACAAAAGTAATTCCAGTTGTTCATTGATTTTTAAATACATTCTAAATATCAGCTCAATCAGATAATTTTTAGTACTTGATCCAAATATTTTATTTATGATTTAGAATATTTGACAGGGACATTTGAAAAAAGTATTTTAAAATTAATCAACAACTTAGATTATTTGTGTGGAGTCCCAAAGTGAGCCTGGCTAAGCAATCTTTGCTCGATGCGTGCGCATTCCTTTTCCTTTTTCTAATCCTGCCAAAATCCCCAGTCACTTGTTCAATTTAATTCCCACCCAAAGACTGCACATTTGCTATAGAGGTCGTAGGAGTATAAACAATTCGGGAAACTGGATAAGAGAATGTTGTCATTCATCACATGTGAGTTGTTACATACTTTTGGGTTATCTTGCATGGACTCTTCTGACTATACAAAATATATGCATTGCAGGACACTCGATACTCGCACACCAAGTACCGTTGGTAACTTGCTCCCGGTTGTTCAGTATTCAAGGATAGGAATATGTCTGTGTCTAAGTTTTATTTGGGTATCGTACTCTGTAATGTAATATTACTAGATTGTGTACATCCAATAAAAGATGACACCCTTGCCAAGAATTAAAGAACTAGTAATGCTTGTCATCGCACTAAGATAAAAACGTAACGGTGTGACATGCCAGAAGCAGTCATAATGCACAAGACTGTTGTGCCCCAAACAAAGATCAAACCAAAAACCCAAACACCAAATTGAGGAAAAACTCCGTTTTATTCACCAACGTAAACAAAACATGAAAAAACCTCCAAAGCCAAGCTTTACAGGATCTCACACACCCTCACTCAGCTATCTCACTCATACTGAGATTACAAACAAAGTTTTGCACAGAAAACTCAAAGCAAAGCTAGCTGGTACAAATTACAAACAAGAGAGGCTCTACATATAGCCTCAGTTGACAGACAAAGTAATAAACGTGAGTATGGGATTCCATCCATACTCTGGTAGCTGCAGAAGATACTAAGGCCCATCCAGATCCAACTGCCAGCCTTCATGGCTATCCCAGGCAGTGATTACAAAGGATGGAGAATTGGGGCCACCACCCCAATTATTCAACAAGACAATGTTCACAATCACCGGCGAGGCTATGACTGTAAACATCAAAGCTTCCACGTCCTTGGAATTCCAATAAAAATGGCAAAAGAAACAAGTAGTATAGATAGGATCGATGGAAACGAAAATTATAATTAAACCCATCTCATTATTTCCCACATACTGTGATAGCTTGTACGCATTCAATAAAAGATGACGCCCTTACCAAGAATAAACAAAGTGGTAATGCTTGTCATCGTTACCAAGAGAAAAACCTAAGGGTGTCACACGCTAGAAGCAGTCATGCATAATGCACACCACGATAACATTTACTATCGAGACTATGACTATAAACATCAATCCTTTTGTCCATGGAATTCCAATAAAAATGACAGTAGAAAAGAGTACTATAGATAGGATGGAAATGAAAATCATACTATTCACCGGTGTTGGGCGTATGATTTCCAATATCATCATCTCTAGATTGACAACGAAACCGTAATAGGCCTTCAACAGTGCCTTTGATGTGAACAGTAGTTCTAAAGAATAATTTTGTATCGCCTTGCTCACATTGTGTTGGCATGCAAATGAGGTGAAACATCAAAATCAATAATGGAAGGAAACGAGACATCTTACTATTTGAAGATGTCAACATGCAAGCATGATGTAATATGCATGAGTAAAAAATGTGTATATATACATTTGATTTTTGAATTGATGGAGTGAACAAAGTCAAAAAACAGAAAAGGGCATTAATTACGAATAGTGTTTTTTACCTAATTAATTGTAAAGATAGCAATGATTAGAAACAGATCATGAAAATCATGTAAAGCTACTTTTATTTCGAGGGAAAAAAAAATTCCTTCTTAATGGATTGTCAAAGATTTTGTATGGTTATCTGTCCTCTCTCTTTTTCTCCGACCACTTATCAAAATTGATGATACTTTCTCTCTCATCGGATATGGTGAGTTCTCAAATCATAAACTATAACTAAAAATACTCCCGGAAGAGTGTTGTTTTGTAAATCTAACTTATTAAAAAAAACAAAATGCTAAAGAAGCCTAGTGGGCTTCTGGGCTTTATTGAAGCCCTATGGGCTTTTTGTTAGCAAGACCGTTAAAAAAAATAGTCATTACTTCTTTCATATCAACTTTTACCTTCTTTTTATTTATTTTTTGAAAATGAGTCAATTCCATTCATATAAAAAACCGACGGTAGTACAGATTTCATCACAAAATACAAGACTGAAAAAAAACTAACAAAATCTAGACACGAGCACAGACACTAGTAGGCTCAGTGGCACCCTTGCAAATGCGAATGGTAGATGAACAACTCGGTTCCTGGGCTAAGAACTAGTCCTCGATCGGAAAGTAGAAATCCCGAGGGATAACAGCTCAAACCCTAACACTAAGCACAAGATGAAATAGAAGAATCAGCTAAGGTTATGTAGTCCAAAAGCCAAATGCCGGCCAAAGAGAGAGCAACCCGAAAACGTAAGGGTGTCACCATGCAGTCATAATGCACAAGACAATGTTCACAATCACTGGCGACGCTACTGTCATGGGGCGACTCTTTTTGTCGCAGGGGAACGTTTCCCCGCGAGGCGTTTGTGACTCCACCAAGTCCAAACCCGCCTAATCCCACCTTCCGAGTGTTTATTGTTCACCCGCTTCACCTTTCTAGTGCCCAATGCTTCGTTAATCAAGAACAACTCTCGTTAAGGAAGTCCCATCTCACGAAAGCCAAGCGAAGACTTGACGTCTCCTAAGTCTCTCCATTCATGGCAACAGTAGCATCCTTGCACCAAGCTTGCTCATAAGCAAGGCACTTGTCTAACTGAGGTCCTCATTATCAAAGCTTCAAAACGACACAACCTGTGCATAGCAAAGTTACCCGACTTAGCCAATAAGCAACCATCATCTATCGGGTCATCCTTGTAGCGCATCCCGTTAGGTCGCTAGACCTTATCACTATCACACTAAGCATCGAGGGTCGCTTATGCGCCCGCGACGTAGTCCTTGTGCAAACTCGCCTGCCATTAGCCAACTAAGGCCATTGTGACACGATAACATTGCACTAGCATGCCGCATGAGTAAGGCAATCCATCAATCTGTAGCCAACAAAGAGCATTACACCTTTCAACTAGCCAAGCATGCGTTATGCGTTACCCAACAAGTGCAACATTGCCTTCATGTCGCATGTCGTAAGCCACTGATCCCCACAAGCATGGTTGAACTCGTACCAATGCCTATGAGTTAACACACGAGGTCATAAGGTGGTACCTCGATAGCTCTTTCGTTCTAGGACGGTAACTCAAAGGGTAAGCCGTTGATGGCACTGTCCACGGGGCTCCCAAACCCACATGGAGACTCTTAGGCACTCCTTCGAATGTTTAGAATCCGCCCCTAGGTTGGCCACTTTTGTGCCCAAAGCTGATACCCAGGAGGCTGGTAGGTTGCACACCACTCCCCCCTTATATATGCAAAATGGGATTTTCCCCAAGTGACAAGAAGAAACATCTTTTCATCCTAGGAGCGTACGTGGCCTTTTAAAATTCAATCGAACTCCGAATCGCGTATCGTCATTTGCTATGGACTCCTAACGACCTCTAGTACGTTAGAAAAATATCAAAAAAATGCTCACACCCTTCCACAGCCAAGTTCTCAATAATTACGACAATGCCACTGCATTGAATTTATGAAAATGCCACTAGCCCATGCTAGTGAACCAAGCTTGCACAACATTTTCCCCCTTGTGCCACCCACACTGACGTAAGCCACGAGCAAGACCGTAGTCAAACTCATAGCTCGTGACAGTATGACTGTAAACATCAAAGCTTCCATGTCCTTGAAATTCCAATAAAAATGGCAGAAGAAACGAGTAGTATAGATAGGATGGAAACAAAAATTATATTTAACTCCATCTCATTATTTCCTACATACTGCAATAGCTTGTCAACATTCAATAAAAGATGATACCCTTACCAAGAATAAGCCAACTGGTAATGCTTGTCATCGTTACCAAGAGAAAAACCTAATGGTGTCACACACCAGAAGCACTCATAATATAAACCACGATCACAATAACTGTCGAGATCGTGACTATAAACATCAATCCTTCTATCCATGGAATTCCAATAAAAATGACAGAAGAAAAGAGTACTATAGATAGGATGGAAATGAAAATCATAAGATTCACCAGTGTTGAGCGTATGATTTCCAAGATCATCATTTCCAGATTGACAACGAAACCATAGTAGGCCTTCAACAGCGCTTTTGATGTGAACAGTAGTTTTAAAGAATAATTTTGTATCGCCTTGCTCACATTGTGTTGGCATGCTAATGAGGTGAAACATCAAAATCAGTAATGGAAGGAAATGAGTCATCTTACTATTTGAAGATGTCAACATGTAAGTATGATATAAGATGCATGCGTAAAACATGTGTATATATACATTTGATTTTTGAATTGATGAAGTGAACCAAGTCAAAAACAGAAAAGGGCATTAATTACGAATAGTTTTTTGACCTAATTAATTGTAAAGATAGCAGTGATTAGAAACAGATCATAGAAATCATGTAAAGCTAGAAGTGTACAAGAAAACCGAAAAAATCGTGAAACCGGACTGAACCGGTTTATTTGGATTGGTTCTATGGTTTAATGGATTGGTTCTGGTTCTAAAAAATAAGAACCGGATATATATGTAAAATATAATATAATAAAATATATACACTCCTATATACTCATACACACTTGATAATTTTGCTAGTTTTAAGTTTTAACATTGCATCTGTCATATATATCAATAATGATATACGAGAGTATTTTAATAGTTGTTTTAGTTATTGTTAGAGTTCTTAATTTATTTGTGGGTTGGTTTAATGGAAGTATTTTTACGAAGAAATTGCAACAATTTTGTGGACAATTTTTTTGGCAATTTTTTAATGGTAACATGGTTTAGAACCGAAAACCGAACCAAACCAGACCGGTCTAATAGTTTGGTGTGGTTTGGTTCCATATGTTTAACGGTCTGGTTATGGCCCTCAATTTTTTGGAACCGTTAGATATGGTTCGGTCCTTGGATTTCTATTAAACTGGCCCAAACCGGACCATGTACACCCCTTTGTAAAGCTACTTTTATTTCAAGGAAAACAAAATTCCTTCTTAATGGATTGTCAAAGATTTTTTATGGTCATCTGTCCTTTCTCTTTTTCTCCAACCACTCATCAAATATGGTGAGTTCTCAAATCATTAACTATAAGTAAAAATACTCCCTCTGACCCTTTTTAATTATGTGTGCTGCTTCGTAAATCAACTTTATTAAAAAATATCATCATTAACTTCTTTCATATTATCTTTTATCTTCTTTTTTTTTTTTTTTTGAAAATGAGTCAATTCCATTCATATGAAAGCCCGAAGGCAGTACAAATTTCATCACAAAATACAGGACTAAACCAAAAACTAAAAAAATCTAAAACATGAGCACATACACTAGTAGACTTAGGGGCACCTCTGCCAGTGGCGGACCAACAACTCGGTTGCTAGGCTAAGAACCAATCTTGGATCCAAAAGTAGAAATCCTGAAGAATAACAGCTCAAACCCTAACACTAAGCACAAGATGAAATCGAAGAATCATCAATGGTTATGCGGTCCAAAGTCCAAAAGCCAAACGCCGGCCAAAGCGAGAGCAACCAGAAAACCGGCAGCCTCGACAGGGTGCTTACTCCAAGGCGAGTCCCCGCTGACACGCGGGACTCTGTGTGAAGGCAGCCATGTCGATAAATCGACCCCCAACGCAATCATGACGAAAAATGGAAAAAACAACCATAGCCAAATCAAAACAAAAATAGCAAACTACTAAATACAAAAAAGGTGTTGAGAAATGAATAGTCGCAAGTTCATGGTATAAAAGTTCCGTAGTTTTTCGAGACTTGGCATATTCGGTTTTGTGATAGGATTATGTCTTGTATTTTAAGGTATCTTGGATTATGTTCTTCAAACTATACTCTTATCGGTATGAGTATAAAAACATATCTGATCTATTAATTGTCGAAATGGACGGCTCAGATACTCACTACACGCCTGTAGTGAGTAGCTTATTACAGGCCCCCGGGTCGGTGGAAACTCGGACCTAGTTAGACAAGGCCCATATTTGAGTCCCCATAGGCTTTATGCTCTTAACGCCACCGATACAGGTGGGATATTAGTTTCGTCTCTACATAGCTACGGTGGGATCCCTACAAATACTAGCTGGTGAGATGTGAGGGGACAATATACCTGAAGCTATGTTTGGATGACCAGAATCTTGAAAAGTAATAGGAATATGATTACAGGGAATCAAATTCCGATGAATTTTCTTGGGTAGAAATAGGAAAATGATCACTGGAAATCAAATTCCTATGAATGTGATACCTGGAGTAATTTCATTTATGTGTTTGGATTAATTTAGTAATCTTTACATGGGAAACAAGTATTTTAATTTATTAAAGTCAATTTTTCATTTTCTTAATGAATGAATGAGCCAGGAATTTAAGACTTCCATGGAATAATGGACGGATCAGATTCCTACTTGGTTTGAGAATGTCATTCCTAGTTGAATATGTTATCAGGAATAGGTAACTGTAGTCAGAGATAAGAGCTCTAAGGTGGTGTGTATCCTGTGAGCTGTGACTAAGAATATGGTGAACCAACATGCAATCCGTTTTCACGTAGAGGGTGAGAGCCATTCGGATGCCGTCACGAAGGCCCCATAGCTCTGCTGCGAGGCTTGTGGCGCACCCAATGTTTATGCAGAAACCCACAACCCACTGGCCGTGGTGATAACAGAACAGGCCACTTGCGGCTGCCATTCCCGGGTTGCCCCGAGCAATCCATCCAGATTGAGTTTGAAATAAGCTTCTGGACTCTGGAGGCATTTCCCAACCTGCGAAGATCCATTTGCCTGATTTTCTATCATTCTATGCATGCTCGAATTGGCTGTCCATTCCCACTTGAAAGCTTTGGCAAAGATGTTATGAGAACTGCTATCAAAAGTGGTAGCCTGTCGTATCTTCATTGAAATGAATGTTCGACAACAAAATTCGATGCAAAATTATGTACACAAAATTGGATGCAGATTTTTCTATTGCATCAGATTTTATCAAGGCACATACAACACCAAGGAACCAAAACGAGAGGGGAAAAAAGAAAAACAGCTATTCACATGGTTTCCCCCAACAAACACCACCCCGACCTAACAGGATGAAAAGCCAAGAATATGCTACAACTGCAGAGATAAGATTGGAATCCAACATCACAAACGTAAATTTTACACGAGGATGAGACAAGTAGTAATAGTCCACAAAAAAATACCATTTCCATCATTCCTTCTTACTCCCGAATCAATTACAACCATACGAAGCTTCTCACAGACATTTTTTTCTTCCCCTCTTGGGGCATGCATCACTTACCTTTGGACAGCATATATCCCGAAGAACAAAACAAGTCCATCATCCAAATTTGTCGTCCCCCTCTTTGAAAAAATCCATGGCATGTCTGTTGCTGTAATAGATAACCTCGACGGAAACAGCAAAATTCCACCATTCTAAACAGTTGTCCACTCAAACCCAGGAATAATCAATCGCAGCATCATTCAAACCCAGAACTCATAGCAATGCCCCGACAGATCCACTGATATTACACTCAATAGTATATGGCTGCCACAAACAGGAGAGAAGCACTCTTTGCCCCTTTTTTTTTTTTAGTTAATTTTATAAATAAGCACACCACCACAAACATTCCCAAAAGCACATTATTTTCTTGCTATATAACTCATTAATAAGCAGCAACGATTTAATCAATCTCCCCTTCCTCTACATCCGCCATGATATTTGGCATACTAGGTGGCTCACCTTCTTCCTCCTCTTCATCCACTTTCATGTATAACCCAAGTTGTTCCAACGGATTACTGCCTCCAAACTTGAAACTTCCTAAACCATCTTGAGAGTGATCCGGGCTTGTCTCGTCCACAGAGCTTGGCAATTGTTCGGGAGGGACAGCACTTAACAACTCCAAGTCTTCAAGAAACCTAGAGTTCTCATTAATTTCAATTGTCTTTTCCATCTGCACAATACCACAGACATTTCCAGTGAGATACATGGCGGATTAGGCCACAAGTGGTTCTTTTCTGTTTCTATAAACCCAGACCCTGTGGGCTTGACTTTAAGTAATACAGGTATGTGTAATCCAATAGCCTAGTAATCATACTCCTATCAGATAAGTAGTGCTGTGATCAATAATAGCACATACCCAAGGCAATATACATGCTTTGTGGGATATGTGCAACTGTTTTTTAATTGTAGCCAAAAAAGTTCCAACTAAATCTGGAATATGTGGTCTCCTTGATTTGTAAATTATACTCCAATCCGATGCCTTAGTCCCGGCAAACAAATGGACTCCAAGGTACTTTTTTGTGTGGTTTATTTTCTACTTATTTCAAGCCACAAAAGTTCCAACCAAACATGGAATATGTGGATCCCCTTAAATGTAGAAGTCCGATACAACAATGTAATCCAGACAAACAACTGGGCCCTAAGGTATTTTCTTTTACCTTCTGCAGTGCCTGCCGAGCTGCTTCTCTCTCAAGCTCTCTCTTCCGTTTGGCTTCTGCTTCCGCCTTGGCCTCTGCTCGCCTTCGAGCATCTTCAGCAGCCTTAGCTTCAGCTTGCAGTCTCGCCTTCTCTGATTACACAGAGAACACATAAAAAGAAAAATGACGCCCATATTCCTTCAAACTCTTCGAGAACATATCAAAGTGAAAAAAAGGAATGGCAAGGTTTCACTATTCTGAAGGTCAATACCTTTCCTTTTCTGCATTTCAAGTTCTTCCCTCTCACGACGTAGTTTCTCCGGATCCCCTTTTTCGCCCTAACCTCAGGCAGAGCAAATGTCAACCGATCATAACCAAAGCAGAAAAAGCTGACAAAACGGACTGGGGGACACAGTTAGATTAAAGGTAACTGACCTCGTTAAGTGTCTTTTCTCGAGCTTTTAATATGGTATCAGCAAACCGGTTTCTCAAAAGAGCAGCCCTGTAGAGCTTATCGGGGGAAAGTTGCCTTTCATTTAGAGCACTCTCCCCTAGAAATTACAAGAATGGATGAGACACCACCCCTAATATGCACAGGATACCAATTTTATTCACACGTCATGCTTACCATCATGATGGCAATCCGACTCGACAGAGTTCGGCTTCTGAATAATTTGTTCTAGTTGATCCAGCCCACTAAGAGATTCTGCAAAGAGGACATGGGCAAGAGATTCCAGAAGTAAGACAACTGTTTCTCAGATTTCTCAAAAGATAAAAAAACAATTGATAGCAATACGTGTTCCCAAAACATGCAGTAAAACATAACTAGACCTAGAAAATAGAGTTTGCTTTTATGCCCATGCTGCATACAGTTCACCCTCCAATAATATAGTAAAATAACATGATCATATCCGATAATAGTTTTCTCTAAGGACCAACTTGGTTCTGTAAAATAAAACAATACTGAATATGTAAGTTATAACAACATTTAAAAACCGTGTGTCTGGTCAATTAGTTGAAGGTAATAATAAAACTGGCTGCATTCGAGCTCTCGAAACTATAGACTGGAGGCCAAATTGAAAATAGTTTATAATACATTGAAAATAAGTATACACGGTCTACAAAATAGTGAAGTTTTTTGGTCCGTAAGAACCAAGGACAATTATCTAAAAAACAAAATATTAAATCTTTGGACATGATTTCACTTCAGCAGTCAATGTAACTGAATGGTGCAAAACTACAAATGTAACCGAATACAATAAACTGTCAAAGCACCATAATGAAAAGAGAGAATAAATAATATTCAGAATTTCCATCAAGCAAGTCAATACACCTGTCTTTTCATCTAAATGTTCTCCAGGACCTGAGTTTTCCTGTAAAAAAGCAAGCATGGAGAGAGTGAAACTAAGGTTATAGGGGAACATACAAGAGAAACTTCCACAGAATCCAATGACCAGCAGGTAAAGTACAATCATTCATCGAACATCATCGCACGCAGTGTATGTACACAGTCAAAAAACCAAACGTCAACCACCCTCACCTTTGGTCGTTTGGCCAAGGTAGAAGCTTTGTTACCATCTAATTCACTCTCAGAATCTGCAGATTCAAGCCATACAGGAAGACAGAAATGAGAACAAAAATAAACATACTAAAAAACTAACTTAAAATTTTGACAGCAGTAAATAAGTAGATAGAAACCAAAAGAAAATCAATACAGACACGGCAGCAATAATTCAAGTAAATTTACATAGTTGGCTTCTTGAGCAGGCGAAGGAGACTTAGAAATCTAAAATGCTAACCTACCATTTCATAGAAAAATAGAAATATAGGAATACCAACCGGAACTGCCACTGGACCTTCCTGGACTGATACAAGCGTTGGGTCTACAACCTACATCTTTTTCTATCTCTACTGGAGGATAACTTGAGACAGGAGGCTCATTCCCACCAATATCAACATCATCATCGGCAGGGTCATTCCCTATTAATGTGCAATACAAGGCAAAAGATATCAGCCAGAAATGGCACCTCCAGAAAGGGTAGGTGTCTCATAGAGTTGGATTATGTTCCAACAGTTGACGAGCAACCAAATGGAATGACTATTACCTTTGCACAACTGCAAGGACGAATTGCTAGGCCCTGAGTCATTTAGTACCTGCAGCAAAGATAGAAAACAATTACTTATGATATGTAAACTTCGAACGAAAATGACAAATTTTCATTTACACGAGGAAACGAACATCAAACACAAAATACCTCTATTTCGCAAGGTTCAGCTGTTGTCTTGTTCTTTTGTTTCTCTTGTAAATGGTCATCTAGAAGCTTCTGTAACGTGAACAAGGCGTCGCTACTGAGATTGTCAATATCAATTTCAATCTCATCCTCTTCAGTATCCATTCCGTTTGAAAACTGTTCTTTCAGAAACACAACGATTTTGTCTGGCAAATCTCCTAGTGATGCCTCCAATTCTCTACTTAACTTATGTTTCTCCTCCACTGTCATTGTTCGCTTTACAGGGGGTGGAATAACATCTTGAGGTACCGAGACAATTTTTCTCTTTTTTGATGGAGGCAGGGGTTTAATTGCCTCCTTTTCTTCATGTAAGCTTGATTTCTCTAGAGATGGTTGGGAAGCCTTGGGAAGTTTCTTCTCAATAACTTTCCATCTTATCTCGAAAAATTTACGAAGAGTATCAGCCATGGAGTGGACATCATTTCCAGGTTGATTGTAGGTCATGGCATTGGAGAAAGTAAGTCTGACATCAGCCACAAAGTCCAGTGGACTAGAGTATTGACTTGAAGCAATCTTGCTTTTTATTGTCCCCAAATCCATTGGATTCTTTATAACAGTGAAATAATCAGGAATATTAAACTTTACCACATCAACAGGAGTATTAAAGACCCAGCCATGCTGATGTTCCATTAACTTTTTTAATAATCCTTCGCACTGTTTCATCAAAGCTGCATTTAAAGCGCTTGGTGTTGCCGACGCCTGACGTGCAGATTCAAACTTTCCTGAAGTACTACGGTTCAAACCTTGTCTCTTGGGGTCTGAGGAATGTACTTTTTTCCCAGATCCAGAAGTCAACCCAGATGATTTCTTGATATTCTCCAGTAAAGGCCCATTTTGTTGTGCATTGCTACAACTGAGAATATCACTTGATGATGAGACTGAAACGACATTCGTTCTTTGCGTCTCAACTCTCTTCTGGAGATTCCGAATCCTTTCAAGTTCAGCTCTCAATCTTAGTACTAGGTCCTTTCTTTGAGAAGATGACATTTTTGACAATGGGAGGGCTTGTATAGGGACAGCAAAACCATCATGTATGGGGTAATTTAGACTAATGCACTTCCTCATTGGAGCGTTCGAGTCCTCAGAAATGACCATCTCCGTATCAACTTGTCCTGAGCTACCGGACCCTTCCGATACAAATGTAGGACCAAAACCAGAAGAGCCCCATCCAGGTAATCTATCCTTCTTTGCCATCATCCACGGTTAAATTAATTCGCCAACAACTCCTGCTATACCCTTCAGTAGAATACCTAGTTCTGCGGATTTAATATTGCGGAGATAAGTTTCCAGAACCATGTGCTTCTATACATCACAATGATACACATAGGTACACTAGTCCTTGCATTCTGGATTCAACTAAGTGAAGGATTTGCTTCATAATTTATGTGTTCATTATTTTCGGTATCGATTCCATAACCGTGGTACAATTAAATGAATCTTTATTCTTATTCATGTATTCATTTGAAACTAAATTCATTAATAAATTTCCAGATAAATTGATTAACAATTGTATCGCGAATAAGTTCATAGAGACTTCAAAATTCAGAAGACCAATGAGTAGGTTTCAAGTACACACTCCATGTCCACTGAATTCCGCCAAACTCAAATTCATACCTCAACAGACACAATTCAATTTGACCTAAAGTAATCGAATTTTTTGGTTCTTCTAACTTGTATATTTTCACGAAATCACAATTCACTTCAAGTGAAATTCAACGAACCAGGAACTATGTTTCAGGTACATCCTCTAAAATCCCCTGATTTTTTCAAAATCCACGTCATACCCAAAACACTAATACCAACAAAGACGATGCAAACAAAACCCTAACCTTAAAATCTGGGCTCAAACGTCGTCCTTGAGTAGAAAAATCAAAATCATTCAGCAAAACTGATTCCAGAGGGAGAATAAGTACCATGAACCGGCAGTAATTCTCAAATGAATCGGTGAAAAACACAATACCCAGCAGAGTCCAGCAGTAGAACAGTTCACCAAGTACGAAACCCTAGGCCGATGATAACTCGAATCAAAACTGAAGCTCGAAACTATATAACTTAGAGATAGAGTAAATCTGCAATTGAAACAGTATAAGAAAAGGAGTGATACAGTTGAAGAAGAGTACTGTGGATCTTGTGACGGATCGAGGGAGGTTGATAGGAGAGAGAGAGAGGATCTCTTATTCTGGCTTGGAAGTCTAGAGAGAGAGACTGACTTCGAAGAGAGAGAGAGAGAGGAGGAGAGGATGGGCGTCATTATAAAGCCCGATTGGGTGTTCTTCTGACCGCCTCCGGAGAAATCTGGGCCGTTGGATGGATGGATCCGGGGGATCTGACGGTTGTAAGTAAAACCGTGTGTGGGTACCGGTGTCCCCGACAAATTTAATAGTACAAGCTGTCACCTTTTCATCAGCATATACTAATGTTACGGATTAACGTAAACACGGTAATTAACACGGCTAAGAAAGAGATAAGGGGGAATTTCAGTATCGGCCCCTCTAGTTTGGCGGAAATTTCACTTTGACACCTCTTAGTGTAATATTATTATTAGAAAATTCTTGTGGCATCTATATTAAGGGACGTGTTTGTAGCTTCACTCGATGAAAATGCTAATACACATAGGTATGTATAACATGCATAACGGAGTTTATTTTATGTCCAAGGCTATTTTAAGGTCACAAATAATATTTATTTGTCTCTACTTTTTGTAACGGGATTATGGGAGACACAAAGTGATATAGTTGGCAATGAGATGTAATGTTGTCGCAATAAAATAGCTTTTTGCCGATGGCGAAAATTGACGACGCAAATAGATTGACTGAAATAGCCTTTCTCCCAGTAGTGTAGTTAGAAGCTTGTAATGAGTACTTAATTTTTTATTTATTTTTTAGGTGGAAAGCTATAAGGTTGTCGATTGGTATGACATGGAATGGAGATGTGACAGGAATAGTATCAGCCGTGATGGATGTGCTAAAGGGTTCTGATTAGTTAATGCATATAGGTCGGTGTGATTGAAAAGTGGATGGTAATTGCACGATAAATGGTCTGATAGCCTCAACGGGAAATTCTTTTGTGTGGGCAATGAAGGTCCACAAATTGTTTATAAGTGGCGGTGTTAATTTGTATAGTAGACAGTGTTGTAATATGCAATGGTAAAGTTTGTTGCAGAGACATATGTGAGGGAAAATTAGTGAAACAGATATTAATTCACTTTTTATGGCATATCAGGGAGATCAGCGTTTAGGATAATTTCAAAACCACACGAAACAAAATAAAAGCTTTACTTTTAGCACTTTCGATTCTCATTTGTTAAAAGCAGCAAGGTGATTTTAGGAACTTGCTTAAGCAAAATGAGTATGTGAGACAAAATTGACTTTTAAGGCCTTGTTCGTTTCATGGTTTAGTTTAGTTTTGTAATCATTACCCCCATTTCTCTCTTTTCTCTCTCCACTAATTACTCTTATCTCCAAAACTAAACTAAACTAAAACTACTAAACGAACAAGGCGTAGCAATTTGCTTTAAGCAAAAGGAGGATGTGAGAAAAAATTGACTTTTAGCAACTTAGCTTTTATCTAATGGGAACCAAAAGTGTTTTAGCAACCTCGCTAAAACTCAACTCTTAGGAGATTTTCTATTATAGCAAATGGGAAACATAGCCTAAATATAACTATAAAGCTTTTAGTAGAGGAGGTAAGCGTGAAAAGAATGAATAAAGGAAAATTGAAGGGTCACTGTGCGGGTCAAATGTTTAAGTATTTCATATGGATAAAATCATAGGTTATTGGGCTACACATGTATCTACATATGTGGCTTTTTTGGCTAAAATTGTATTCCATCCATTCTAAAGTAATAGTCTCTTACGAAAAAACGTGTAATTTTCAGATTAATAAATAAAATATTTCCGTTTGGGTTTTTCTGAATTTAAGGATGTAAACTTAATTGGCGACGACATCAAGGACAAGAACATAAGTAGAATACCTAAACAAGATGCCTAATTAAATTTCTCACTTAAAAATCATGCACAAAAGTTTGTTTTTTACTTTAGAAAATTGAACGTCGTATTTTTGTAAGGGGTTATTACTTTTTTGAACCAAAGTAAAAAAAATTAATCGAGATCTTATTTGATGAGAAGAAACTAAAAACTCATGCGCAAAGGATTATTACTACTCCCTCTGTACTAAATTGCTTGGGCTTAATGTATATGTGTGCTATTTTTCAACTGCTTATATCTTTTAATATAGATCTCAAAATGTATACAATATGGATCTTATTTAATAGATCTCAGTTACTATACAAAACTTTCAAAATCATGAAAAACATTATTAATCACAAGATATAAGCAAGTGAAAAATGACGCACAATTTTGTAATAGACTATCAGACAGAGGGAGTATTTTGGGAAGGAGGGAGCAACACAAGTGGATCGAGGGACGAAATGAGCCTTGATACACCATTTAGTGCACATCAAATGCACACGAGGGTGTGTATGACTCATTTCGGAATTCCACACAAATGATCGGAGTTGCTCAACTAATTCAAAATATGTTTTTAAGAATCCCTGTAGAAAATTAGCTCATTCAGATAACAATAAACGTTGGATCGATTCTTTGGTCAATTTCCTGTCAGAAAATTGAGCCAAGAACTGATCAAGCCTCTACTAATATTTGATCGAACTAATTTTTTTACTGAGATCCTTAAAAAACATTTTGATTAAGTTGAACGGTTTTCAATCATTTGTGTGAAATCTCGGGATGGGCTCCACACACTACGGTGTGCACTTAGTGTACATCAAATGATGTACGCATAATTTTATTGGGGACGAAATTGCATAAATGAAAAATGTGAGGCGTCAACCAAAAGCACCTTGGTCAAACTAAAGGGACAAGCTTCGAAATTTGCCCAAGAAAATATTCCAACGGCCCCATTTGCGCGGTCGGTTAAGCTGATTTGCATTTTTTATCTGTCTTCCGTGCGAATTAAAATTATTGGCTGAAGTATAAAAGAAAGAGGCCCAATAAGAAATATGAAAAGAAACCCAGAAAACAACCTATAAACATAAAGTGTATTCAATGAGTGAGATTCATCTGATACACTATTTAAACAGTATACCGGATGAATCTCACCCGTCGAATGCACTTTATGAGTTGTTTTATGAATTTTCTTTCATGTTTCCAACTATTTCTCATAAAAGAAAAGAAGCAAAAAAATGAAGTTTGGGTACCACTACAATTACGTTTTGGGTCGTCAGCAAACTAAATATTTTTGAATAAAGTTAAAATTAATTCAATAATCTAAGTATTTCGATTTTATTCGAAAAAATATTTGGTTTGACCATAAATTTATACTTACTAGATTCGTTTTGTCGAGAGAAATTCAGAAATCACAAAATCTTGACGTAAAACTAACAAATGCAATTTTTTTTTGAATAAGAACAAAATGAAAAAAAATCAATAATCCGTTTTTTGTTTTTTTCCTAAAGGAGCGGGATGGAGCGGCTGTCGACTCTATGCACGCAGTTCTCTCAAGTAGTGGCCAAACCGACCCACGTTGCGGACTTTCTCTGAAGTACTTAAGTAATTAGAACTCGAATAGGGTTTCGAAGAGTCGCGCTTCGCCATTTTTGGTCCGATCGTTTATTGCCTGAAATGGGTCCTAAAATTAACCAGAAATTGATTTTCTTGACGATCTTCGTTCCAGTAAGCAAGCAAACATTTAGTTACACGTTTGTTGATTTATACCTTTTAGTTCAGGGTTTGATCTAATTTTCTGCTTGAATATTGATCTGTTATTTTATTTTAAATGCCATTACAAATTCATCACAGGCTATGGTTTTCTTGGTGTGGGTTTTCTGCAGTTAAGTAATATAGATAGGACTGGAGGCACTTCAGTTTACTGTCCATGTTTTACTTATTTAACTGGTGTAGTTTTTAGTGTTTGCGCATTCAAATGAAATCAGTGCCATCTGTTGTTGTTCAATCCAGTATAACCTGCTTAGACTGGTAATTTGGAAGCGGCATCATGTAATTGTCGAACTGAATAAACGTACTTCTTTAGCGAGTTAAATGGTTATGAGAAAGCACTTAAAGGAGTCATTTTTTGTCTCAAAGTTTTAACCTGTTTACTAACTTTTCTTTTGTTTTGTATCTTTGGCACCGTAAAGATAGTATTTTGGTTGTTGCAGTAGGCTTCTTATGGGTTTTTGTCCAGTCTTAATATGCAGCCAGAGTCTAGGTTTAGTAATTTATCCTTTACTTTGCTTGCATTCATGGATTACTACATTACGTAAAACACTAAAACTTAATCCTTCAATCGGCTCTATCAACTCTACTGTCTCTTGTTTCAATGAGCATAATTTTGGTTTTGGTTTTCTTTCCATAATCCCAGTTTGGAGGCTTGGGTTTATTCGAGTGACATGGCACATGTTTCCTATGTCGCAGCTTCTAAGGTTTTGTGACCATCCTTCCGCTGGATATCTCTTGTAAGGCATAGTTCTATTTACTATTTGTTTTTCAGCACTTCAAAGATCATTTATGCTTTGTTTGTTTTTCTGAGCCACGGGGGCCCGGGACTGGGAGAGTGGAAAAATGAAATCTGAATAGGATTCTTTCACTTTAAGGTGTTAGCTTGCCAAATATTAATACTTGTACGGAATTCGGTCAAGGAATGTTGAGTTCATGTGAATTTATTTCCATTTTTTGTTTTCACTCACACTTGTCAGGTTTCAAACGTAGCATTCATTTTGATTTTCTTCTTTGTGTGAGCGTGCATGCACGTATGGTGTGGATATAAGTCAAATTTGTCTTTCTTTTCAGAAAATTCAGGGCAGCAGCATCTCGACGGTCATTGAATTTGAATTTTCCATTCAAGTGTTCTGTAAGGAAAATGCACGTGGAGAACAATTACAAAAGTGATTCAAGAGGTGCTTTGATTGTACTAGAAGGGTTGGATCGTTGTGGGAAGACCTCACAATCAAGTAGACTGCTTTCCTTCTTAGAGAGACTTGGCTATTTAGTTGAATCATGGCGTTTTCCTGATAGAAATACGGGTGTTGGGCAAATGATTTCCTCTTATCTTGCTAACAAGTCACAGTTGGATGATCGTGCGATACATCTACTCTTTAGTGCAAATCGTTGGGAGAAGAGGTTCGTTTCACTATATCATGCACCATGCTATTTTGTGTTTCCTTGAAAGTTTGAGAACCCAAAATTTTAGATCTTTCATTAGTTTTGAGTTTGCTTCATAAGTCTTTCAGCGCTTCAGCCTTCATGAGAAGACAAACTTTGAACTTCGCTTCATTTTTTTGTTTGCCATGGTCTTGTTACACACACATGTAAACGTTCTTGTATTGATGAATTAGGTGGTCTTAAGCTGGAGTATGGTCGATTTAGACACTGATTTGATCCCGTGAATGGAGTTTGCACTTTGCACCATAGATGCATCAATTGCTGCTACAAATAGTTGTATTTCTGTGCAAAGAAAAAACGACTAAGAACCAGAAAAGTGGATGTGAATACCCGCGTTTCTGACAAATATTGCTTCTGAATTCCCATACCAACTTAACTTATGCTGGCACTTTAAATGTTGAGTAAATGACGAAAGTAACCTCATAACCCTTTTTCCATACTAGAGTTAGAACTACAGTACAAAGCAGACGTGGAGGGTCGGTGGGGCATCCTCTCTCTATGTGAACAACAAAACTATGGGTACACCATTTGATGTACACCAAATGCACAACATGTTGTGTGGAGTCCATCTCGGGGTTCCACACAAAATGATCAAAGCCGCTCAATTTGTTTAAAATATTTTTTTGAAGATCTCTGAAAAAAAATCAGCCTGATATGGATATCGGTAGAGGCTTGATCAGCTCTTTGCTTAATTTTCTGATAGGAAAGAGCGAAGAATCGGTCAAGCTCTTACCGATATACGAATGAGCGGATTGTTTTACAGGAATCCTTAAAAACATATTTTGAATAAGTTGAACGGCTCCAATCATTTGGTGGGACGACATCACTTTTTGGTGGGACCTACACCTTTGCAACCAATAAGAGGGAGGGTTTTGTTCACCATCTATTAAGGAGGGTGAACAAAATTAAATTCTTTCTACTCCATTAAATTCTTTCTGCATTTGTAAGGAACTTGCAATTTCATCTTTCTTGTCTCTATGACGAGAGTGATTTTTGAAGTTAACAGCTTTTTTTGGAAATGCCTAATATTTTTTTATGCTTAAGTTCACATCTCTAGATTGTTGATATTGATTTAGGTGTTCGCAAAAGAAAATTTGGTGATGTCAACATTTGTAACTGATCACCTCACATTTCACTCGCAGATCCTTGATGGAGACAAAGCTGAAAAGTGGAACAACCCTCATTGTAGACCGCTATTCATACTCTGGGGTGGCTTTTTCGTCTGCCAAAGGACTTGATATTGAGTGGTGTAAGGTACCAATACAGACATGCTTCAAACTACTTTAAGTGCATGTTTATTTTCCTTTCTTCGTTAAAGTTAGTGAGGAGAATTGAGTTTTTTGTCTAACAGGCACCAGAGACAGGATTGCTAGCTCCAGATCTAGTATTATATCTTGATATACCACCAGAGGTAATTTGATCTATTTTCGTGTTTTGGAACCTGGTAGGTTGACATTAAAGATCTCAACCATGCATTGAAGCTTGCAGATTTAGTATTTTACTGTTCTCATTCTGAATCCCAATTAGTCTTCTTGTATGAACTTAGTTCAGTTCCCGTGATTATACTGTTCATTTGTTTTTCCTTTCAAACGAAAAAAGGAAGTTTAGTTGCTGATAAAAATCTTGACTGCCCATCTTACCACTTGATGTGTTCTGGAAGGCATATCAATTTGAACTTCCTAGCTAAAGGATTAGAAAAAGGAAAAAAAAAATAAAAATAAACACTCAGTGGCTTCATGATTCAGTAGACTTGCTCGAGGATGTGATGATCCTCCATAAGTTTATCAATCATTCCCTCATTCGATCTGATAAAACACAGGATGGCCATGGATGAGCTGTTGAGGTCATCCATTTGACTGATTTCAGGTCTTTAACGAGTTCTTAGGGAGGGTGAATGGCAAATTGTAAAGCACTTAAGTTGCTATGTGGGTTGTTGATGATTTTGTGGCGTCATAGAAAGTGCATCAATTGTATTAGTAGTTTCAATTCTCTGTGTGCATTTGTCTCCACTAAGTGAGTAGAATTCAGGGTTACTAAAAATGAGATTTTGAAATTGCCAGAAAGCTGCTGAAAGAGGAGGCTATGGGGATGAAAGATATGAGCAGCTTGAGTTTCAAAGGAAAGTTGCCCACTCATATCAGTTACTCCATGATGCGTCTTGGAAGGTAACATCTCTCACATCTCTCTCCCCGTGTGTGTGTGTGTGTGTGAGTGTGTGTCTTTATCTGTGTGTGTGTGTGTTTTCATGGCAATGGAAAATGATCTGATAGTCTTTTGCCGTGCATGTCACCTCAGAGGTTGTCGAGACCTTTTAGTTTTGACACCAAGCCATGGTCTTTAGGTATATATACATTGTGCTTTTGTGGTTTTTCCGATGGAATGATAGTTGTTTGTCCAGTATAGTGATTGGTTTTTCATTTTTCATTCTTTCCCTTCTTAGCCAAGTAGTGTACTTTATTTCCGCTTCTTCGCTTTACTAGCTCAATCCAGCATACTGGCGGATACAGTTTGCATTTCAACTTCGATTACCGATAAGTGAACTTGTATCCAACTAACGTCATCTCTGTGGGATTGCTTGCAGACTGTAGATGCCTGCCTTCCAATAGAGGATGTTGAGAAACAGCTGGGGGAGATGGCACTGAATTGTGTGACAGCATGCCAAAAAGGGAAAGCCCTCTCCCTGCTCTGGTCAACTTGAACTTGTTAAATCTCGCAAGGATGGGCTTTCTTCTGACTTGGCATGCTACGCTGTTGTGCATTTAGGAGAAGTCCTCGAGTATTTATGACAAGATGGATGGGTCAAAGTCGGAGCTAGAATTTGTTCTTCGAGGGTGCCAAAATTTGAAAGACGAATGTCATTCGAGAGATATAGCTTTGATATTGATTTCTCTTTTTCCTTGTAAATAGTTATTGAGCGTTACTAAGTGATATTTTCACGGGCTGCTATGCACTGGCTGGGATTGATTTCCATGGCGGAATTCATCATTTTCATTGTGAGTTTTTTTTATCCAGCAACCTGGGAGGTGGAAAATGGAGTCATTGCGTATGGTCACGAGGTGCCACAAGGGTACTGGATATTGGTTCCTAGAAATTTGCAACGAGATATTAATTCTAGAGCCTACTGTATTTGTAGTTTGTACTGCTCCTGTGTGCACCCGTGATGTCAAGGCCGACGTACGTATTCTTTGGAAGTCCAGTATCCCTGTGTAAACATCAGTTCAAACTGGTTCATTCTAAAATTAACTCACTGATTTTTCATCTGAAGCGGGAAAGGCGACCGGAAGATGGATACGTGTGGGATTTGAATCCGGGGGGACCTGTAATGTCGGGACTCACTGCAGGGGTGTAGTGAGTCCCATTCGACTGTCTATCTCGGTACCGACGGCTCGGATTTAATCCGAACTTCAAATGATCCGAGCCGTCCATTGTTTAGATTCAAATCTGAGCATTTATTGTTGAGATGGACGGCTAGATGGGCTCATTATAGTGAGCCCCCTCACTACAGGGTCCCTTGTTACGTGAGATTTAAACACTATTTTAGTACTCCATGAAAAATGCAATCAATCTTCATAAGTTTGTACTGCTATTACTTTTGGAGGCGGAGTAAGTGTCTGGTGTGCACATCTAGACTGTCCAAAAATGTTTTGGACAATCTAGATTTAAATAAAACTCCGGATTGTTGAATGTAGAGATCAACGGTTCAAATGTGTGTTCAATAGCTCGGATGTGCACACTAAAGCCGTACACCAGCACCTCGGGTCCCAAGGTTTGTACCTGGGTGATGTCAAAGACTAAGGGGGCATGTTAATGCCGATTTATCCTCCTTTTTACCTTGGGTAATGTCAAAGACTAAAGGTCATGCTAATGCCGATTTATCCTCCTTTTGTTTGTCACAATTTAGAAGCATTTATACTACTCTGTCTACTCAAACCCCTTAGCCCTTCCCAACCCTTTAATGAAATGAAATGAAAAATGTCAACTTCCAAAAAGTTAGACGTGCAAGTGGACGAGTGACTACAACTTTATTCAGCGTATGCTCAAATTATCGTACATTTGTATACTTTAGTCACATGAGTGGGTAATGAGTTGATATTATGCATGTGAGTCGTCTCTGCTTCATATCTTTATCTTCTGTAATCTGAAGTAGCCAATAGAAATTGAAGTCTGGAACCTCTACTATACATAAAGGCCTTACTACACTCCACGGGCGTACTAAAACAACACAGCGACTCATGTTCTTGTCGCAGACTCAAGCCCCGTTTTTTTTTTTTTTTTTTTTGAACTACAAAAAATTTAACTTGAGCTCCATTTGGCGCGTGCCTCTCCGGTGCTTCTTCGACTAGTGGCTCGAGCTTCTGTGGGTGGTGACTTTTCACCCACTCGTGAAGGCTCGACCCCTTGTGGATAAAAACGTCCGTGGGGCATTTTCCCTGTACGTTAACATTTCTAGCAACAGGACTTCTTCTCTTAACTGTAGACATAGCCTTGTGTCGTCAGGAAAACAAAATAATTAAAAATAAAATTACTAGAAAATTGATATTTTTCCAAATGTGGTCAAATATTTTTATTTATTTATGTTCTCTTTCCCCACCGCTGATGTAGTGATGTATACAAATTTGGCAAAAAAAAAATAAAGAGGGGTTTTCCTTCATAAATCATACTACAATACTCCTTTTCCTCTCTTACTTTCTCTAAGGGCTCGCTTGTTTGCCCAGAGATAAAATGATGAAATATTACTAATTCTTTGAGATATCAGTGAGATATAGAATCCCTTGGAATTTTTGCTAAGTATATGAATGGACAGAGAAAATCCATATCCAGTGTCTGAATTGATTGGCATATAAGCATTGTGAAGCACACTATGCATGCATAAAATAATTATGACATGTTCATTATGAAATTAGCACACAATCTTGTATATTTCACGGGCAAGAAGGTAATTTCAGCACATCACCCAATTGTTGGGATTCTAAATCCCAACCCCCTAGGATTTTATATCTTGCACGGCATTGGGATAAAAGATGGGTTGAGAAATGAAATCCCATCCAATATAACGACACAAAACACTGAATTTTGGGTCCTACGTCATTACATCTCATTTTCCACCCTCAAATCTTCCAAAACAAACAAGCTCAAAGTTCCAAACAAAACGTAAGTTTCTAACATGGGCCCATGGTTTGAAAAAAGAAAATAGGTTCCAAGACAAGGACAAAAAAGGCAAATTAAGATCGTCTCATGAAAAGATTTTCTCGTCTAATCCTTCACGTGACAGCAAAACAAAATTCACTGAAGGTCACGTTTGACAATCCAAGCCTTTTCTCGAATTTCTATTATTGAAACGAAAAATTAAATCGGTAAAAAATTGCTCATCAAGACTATATCAAATCAAGTTTAATAGAAGAGGAAAGATTGTCAGAAACAGACCGTCCATTTATCTAGTGACAAATATACTTCATTCATATTAATACTCAAGTTGGCAAATGTGCAGAATGTAACTCTTCCCTTTTCACGCGGTTGCGAGTTCAAACATGCTTGCTATGGTAGTTCTCATGAACCACATGACCTGTGATAAGAAACCGTTGTCTTGTCAATACAAGTCACGCCCTAGTGGGGCTGTAGTGACGGGTTGTTCCTCCGACTTAGTTGCTAGCTTACAAGAGCACCTCTCAGTCGAATATTTCATTGCTTGTATAACTCCTATGGTCACGTCCAAGAAAGGTAGCTACACATGGCGGCCCCTTCAAGAACATGCGTGGAAACAGCCCTATTTCGAGATTTTCCATTTCCGCGCGGTTAGACGCAGGGAAGGCTGACTTTCCGCGTAGGCTGGATGCGCCCTCGACTTTGGAAACTCTCTCCTACTGTTAACAACAACAGGAACTTGCGTAGCAAATGAAAACAAAAATACAATGTCCCGTTAACTTCGTTTTTGCACGGATGACAAATACACCAAATTAAGACTTTCAAAATGAACGACTTGTAGAACCACAATCAATCTCATTTTGCTTTCACATGTGAGGGCAAAGTAAAACGGTCATAAATCGGGTCTTTACTGTCGAAGGAAAAATACAAGTGAGTCCGCATGACATGAGAAAAAGTCAAAATCATCAAAACTAGGAAATACATTTATATTCAATTACAGGATAAAATTACAAGAGAATGACTAATCGACCCGGCTACAAAACCCCGAATACGGAGGAAATTACCCAAGGGTAAGGAGAGCCTGTACATTCAATATAATATAAAAGTTCTAAAGTGAACTGATAAGTCCAGAGATGACCGTCTCTTGTAATGCCCCTAATTTTGGGAACGTTAATTCATTAATTAAAAGAATAAAAAGTCTTACAACAGAAATTCCACAATGAAAATTACAATATCTTCTGACAAATACATTTTATTCACTACGAGAACGACTATGGTTCCTCTATTCCATGGCACGTTTGTCGGCCCCAGCGACGTCTTGATTAGCTCCACAAGCTCCCAAAGTTGTAGTATTTCTCCGTTCCTCTCTATAGTATAGCATAATACGTCGGAGTCGCAGAGTAACATCGTACTATCATACAAGGGTCACACAAGTGCAACATCGTGAGCGAAAACACCCAGTAGATAATTCTAACCCAAAACCCAAACTAGCAATTCTAGAACAATATAATATACAAGAGAAAATAGCTAGAGTTTAACAAAAAACAATACTATCTTTCATGAAATATGCATGTGTTAGTGTCAATGCAGATCATAGTGTATCGCACATAAATAAGAAGTGTCCCATATTATCTTTTAGTGTCGGCACTCTTCTTCAAATTTATCCAAGTGTGGACTGCTTCCGACCACCGGACCTACAGTTAGTTCACTCCACTCTATAGCACTGCTTCCGACCACCTGGCCTACAATCCATCACACAAAAGTTATTGGCCCGTTTACGTCTCCTTTCAACTGACAGTTACTAACCTTTCCATTTGAGGTCCCGGTCATCTTGTATCACGATCCACAACAACCTGATACAAGGTCCGTCCACCTCGCGACACACACGAACATAGTCCCGGCCTTCTTGTATTAATGACCCTAACAACATGAGACGAGGTCTGTCCACTATGTGTCGTACACGCTTAGCCCTAACCACCAAGTTCTCTCCGTGAAGTTGGGATGGCGCTCAAGCTGCACTACCACATCCAATTCATTTTTATTCAATTAATCCATTTTCATTCTCATCTCGTTTCTCGTCATCAACTAATCATTCATTTACTTGAAAATCGTGTCGTGTCGTGGATCATACATGTCTCTTGAATATGCTACATGTCAACTCATTTCGTGAATATGCAACTTTTCGTAAAACACGTTTCAAAACAATGTTGCTTTTCTTGTGTCACATAAAATCATAACTTTTCTACACGATTCTTTTCGAAAACCAGTTTAGAGTTAGTAGAAAACAGTACTGAATGGCTACTGTAGTCATTTTTCAAGAAAATCTCGTATCTCGTGTTTAATCCGTAAGCAAAGTGATTTATAAAAAGATTAGTGACTACGTGTTTTTTCAAAAATCAATCGGGCATTATAATAACATAAAAATTGACAAATCAAATTACTAAACGGTCATTATAACGACTACATAGTATTGAAAAAGTGATTTTAAGGACCAATGACTAACTTTTTCCGAAAAACATTTTGACTTAGTAACGACTAGAAACTTGTAAGTAAAAAACCGAGCATTATAACGACTAAGAAAAATAGTATATTTACGAAGTAAGTAGGATAGAATAACTACGTAGGTAATTAGGGTTGAGAAACTACCTTAGTTCCGAGGGTAAGTCGGAAAGAGAAAGCTAGGTTGATTTTCCTTCGGCGTGGTAACAGCTAGACTTTCGTTAGCTCGAACATCTAACAACTAACTTTTCTGCTACTATATGGATTGGAGGGCGGTCTTTGGCAGTGGAGAGTGGTGGCTATAGAAGAACAAGTTAAAGAATTAGATTGAGTTTCAAGAAAAAACTCAAGAAAGTGTGAGAGTTTCTCTCGCTAGAAACTACAACCATCTATCCCAACCATTGAATAATGAGGCAAGAGTATGTATTTTGATAACCATCATTGGAAAATTGACACGCGCCCCCCTGACACAGCGCCCCCCCCCACGGCCCCACCCCTGACACGCGCCAAATGACTATGGCCTTGTTCGGTTGGGAGTTTTGAGGGAGTTTAGTTTAGTTTTGATGATATAAGCAGGTGTAATAAGTGGAGAGAGATAGAGAGAAAAGTGAGAAAAGTGATGATGTAATCAAAACTGAAATAGTGTCAAAACCGGAGCTAAGCTCCCAACCGAACAAGGCCTATGTTACTTTTGCTTCTTCCCTTTTTTTTCCCTCCCCCCTCTTTTACTCCTTTTTGACACGGTAAGAGATAAGATCCTCGAATACTGCAAGTCTACAACACATCATGACTAAGCACATCAAACTCGATTTACCATTTCATAAGAGTTCAACATATACGTACAACTTCAATTACCAAAAGTAACAAATAAAAAAAGAAGAAGCAATAACCACGACCACCACCATAATGAACTCAACCATCAACAAGCAACAGAGAAAGACCGAAATGCTATCAATCAAATGCCACTGTACTCAATTCTCATACTTGTTCATCGTCGCAAGATTTTTTTTGTGACGAAGATTTTAGAATTAAGTCTTCTCCAACCCGAGAAATTACGTAGTTTTCTCGGGATGGTAGGGCATGTTTTTAGGGACACATTTATGTGAGCTCTCTAAACTTGATGGTATGGTCGCACATTCCTGTGACTGTAGGACTCTAAAACCATCTATCCCAACCATTGAATGAATTTTCGGCCGACCCAAATAGAAATTGAAAATATACCTCATATTTTTAGCTGCCTTGCTTGAATTCGTATTTAGTTACCCTCCCATTCTACTGCTGAGATCATAAATTCGAAGAACTATTTAGTTTCCTAAATGCAACTAGATCGATCATATAATAGTTTCTTTTTTTTTGGGGGGGTGCATGCACCTTGACTATTCGAAGGCAAGGTATCCACGCCGGGTAAATTATGAAAGTGCCTCGCTCTTTACAACGATAACCAAAGAAAAACAAATGGACCAAGAGTTAAGTGAGCATATCCAGAATCTGTACTCTCTGTATATATTACATCGAAACTTGTATCGAGACAAGTCTGACTGCAATGGATATGGCTCATAGTGATCTGGTAATACCCCTTGGCTTCCAAAAGGGAGGTATAGGCTTCTCCTTTATTGGTTTTTATTCCTCGTTGTATTCAACTTTTGGTTTGATGGTTGTCTAGCCTTTTGTAGCCCTTGATTTTCATGTGTTTTCTCTCTTTTCTTATCTCTATGTACCCTTTGTCGAGCTTTTTTAATAAAATATTTGCCGATCAAAAGAGAAAAAAAAAAGGTCTACAACTTCTCAGCAATATCTTTTGAGGTTTCTTTTATTTCTTTCCTTCCCCTTGTAAAATTTTGCTATTATTAATTATGAAATATTGCTTTCTTTACTGTTAAAAAAAATAATACAGCCTAAACATTTGAGAGGCCTGTCAACTATTTTCTGTCAGGCTATAGTACTATTTTGTCCACAAAAAAACAAAAAAATAAAAATAAAATAAATTATGGGAAAACTCCATTTCCCCACATTTAATTACCACTTTATCAATAAACTTTGGGAAATGATTTTCACACCCCCCATTTTACAATCCACACTCTCTTTTTTGTCTTTATCTTCATGAATTTACAATATTACCCTTGGATGTATGAAAAAAGTGTATTGACAAAGGGCAATACTGTAAATTCATATAAGATAAAGACAAAAAGGGAGTGTGGATTGTAAAATGGGGGGTGTGAAAATCATTTTCCTAAACTTTATCCAAACATCCTTGCTCAAAAAACAATTGATGTGAGGGGACAAAGTTAAGAAAGTGAAAGTTGCAGTTCACAACATGCGTGGTAGAGTAATTACTCCGTGGTACCCAATACTCTTATTCACCACACACACTCCCCAAGACCGTGGAACAATTGGGCCGTGCGGTAAGACTCGAATGCAAGCATCACGTGTCAAGCACGTACATAACTTGTTTGTCTTACATCATGTGCTAGTAATTTTGTCTGGTGAAAGGTTGAGGTCTGGTCATGGGGGCCAGTTACCAGGTCGTGAGACAAAAGTCTTGGTCACCAAGACTAGTTGATTCCTTCTAAGTATAAAAGGGGAAGGTCAGCGTGGGCACCTGATTGTCATGCGGTATCCTATCACCCTTTAATACAGACAAAAGTCTCGTAGAATGTAAAAAGACACAGTAAAAGATATTTTTGATAAAAATGTCAGTTTTCTGGAACTTCACCAATGATGCCAATGTTGCAGCCTGTACTTGTTGTACAATCAATTAATTGCATGCATACGTTTGAGTTGACTTGATTAGTACCAATTCATTAATTGGTTCATCAAACATTGGACAACCTTAAGCTTAATCCAAGTGGTCTGTTTCCTTGAATGTGATTTCCTAGGTTGAGCTTATCCATTCAAGTTCACATAAGGCTAGTCCTGACTTTTCGGAAGTCTAAAGCGGAAGATGCCTTTTGTAATTCAAAAGCGAGAGATTAAAGATTAGACCCTTTTTTGTTAAAATAATACAAGGGTTACAAAGGTATGAACAGCCCTCAAAAATTCATAAATTTTTGAGGGTCTAAAGCGACCGCACCTTAAGTTTTAGTTCATGGCCGACTTCGAAGACTTGTTAGAATAAAATAAAATAAAAAATCAAAGTATTGGACAAGCAGCAATAGTACCTGGTACGACTGCCCATAATACAAACAACATTATAGATATTTTGAACGGATCGATGATCACAAACCATCAAATAGCCAAACTCAACGCAGCCTTGACGTCCAGCCGCCATGCAAACCCACCACAGTCCATCCTCCACACGTCGCACGGCACGGTCCTCGAGCACTTCCGATCGCGACACGTGTACTCCACTCTCACCCTGCACCCGAAAGCAGGAGGAGGAATCAATAAACCATACTTGACCTTCTCCTCCTTCACCACCAACGAAACCCTAAATTCCTTCTTCCTCCACCATTGATCCCCACCATGATGATCACCACCACCACTACTATCTCGCCACGTCACCAACTTCTTGTACGCTTCGTTCACCCACCGCACCGAATCGAACCCGTCCGATATGAATCCGGGACACGTGTCCCCTTCCAGAATATTCCTCAACCCCAACAAGCCTTCTCCTCCGTCCACCACGCACGTGTCCGTCACACACTCCACCGTCACCCGCGACTCGATCACATTACTACCCCACTCCAGCAAATCCCCGCCGTCGACGGAGGATCTCTCCGGTAACAGTTGAAGCGTCACGATACTCTTGTGTTGTTGCTGCTGCTGACAGTTTCTTCTGATGTCTGACTCCTCGTCACCCGCGGGTGACGGTGTTATCTTCCTCTTCCGTGGCTTGTAATTCCTTCTAACCCTAACGTACTTTCTTTTCGGTTTCATAATGATGTTGTTCTTCTTGTTGCTCTCCGAAGTTTCTTCACCGGTAGAAGATCCGTTCACGACGGGTTTCGGCGCAATCGGCCGGAACCTGAGCATCATACGGTCAATAATTGACTTGTCAAGCACGCCGCCACCGGATCTCGCCGTGCCGCATTTCTCCTTTTTACGACCCATCTCTCCCTCTCTATCTAAATGACTTGCATCAGTAGAGGACAATTTATAGGGAAATGAACGGTGAATGTGGTGACACGTGTTAGGTCACTGCTTGAAAAATAGGAGTTTGGATTGGCTTTGGGGAACAATTATTAAATGAGTAAAGCTAGGAACGCAATTTTTAAAACATTATCTCGACCGAATTGCATTTAGAGTCGTTTAATATATGTGTCTACATACATCGAAGGGTTCTAACGCTTCGATGTGTCAGCCGGACACAATTACATCTGGAGTTGTGTTGGTTGATGGAATTTTTATTCATAACTTAGGGATGAAGAGGGATTGGCTGTGGGTTTTTCAACGTTGGGCCCACTTAATAATGTGGTTCCTGTTTATAAAAAAAAAAAATGTTGAATGTGGTTGGTCCATTCAATAATTCTTCTTGTGATGGGGTCCACTTGAGTTGGGCCTATGATAATGTGAGTTGTGTAATTGCGCACTGGCGTGAAGGAGGGGGACACTGCTTAATATCTTGATTTGATGTCCAATGGAGGAAAGAGTGATGTCCCACCAAGTTGAAATATGCCACAACGAGGGACACTGGGTCTTGTTCGTTTTGGTTTTCAAGAACTGATTTTTCTCAATTATTATTTAATTATTATTTTTATTTTTAAATATTATTTTTATTTTTCTTTCAATCTCTCTCTAATCATTAATATCTATTTTTTAATTATTATCTCTATTTCTCCCTCTAATCATTACAAAAACTAAAACTCAAAATCCAAACCAAACACATCCGTGGGCTCTAGCATTAGTTGACATATCAAAATCAAAGAACCCTTCTAGCTGCACCGATCACATTGTACCGACCACGTACCGACGGCGTCGGGGAGCCGTTGTGGGTCCCATCCGATCGATCCGAGCTGTTCATCGTTCTCAGAATCAAATTTCGAGTGGGCCTTTGCGGGAATCGAGGCAATCGGACGACTGTATGAACTTGATCCAAAATCACCCCCATTTCCTTCAACAGCGTCCCCGACGCCGTTGGTACGTGGTCGATGCACCACGGTCGGTGCACATTGTTTTACCGAAATCAAATAGTAGTTCAGACATACAACTGGTTCACGCGCAGTCCCATCAACAAATCTCGCGCGCCTTGAAATAGTAGTAGTTGGTTGGTGAATGGACTTTTTGTCAGTGTTCTAAGTTTCCATAGCACGGGTTCATTAGGTACAATAATAAGGTTAAGTTACCCCATTAAATTGAAAGGAATTATCATTTCCAAAGAATGTATTAGAAAATTGTGAAGGATTTTTTTTTAATAATTTGAGTTGTTTTAGAAACTGAATAATTGCGCGTTGCGAGACATGTCATTCTCTCACAGTAGATCAGCTCAAAAAATCAATTTAATCCAATTTCGATTTAAGCCAGACTATGAAACAAATAGCGCTTCAATGTCATGGTTTAACAAATAGAACAGAAGAAAGGTTTTTTTTTTTTGTCATTTGATATACATCATTTGGGGTTAACGGGGAGTTAGTGAGTTAGTTCAAAGGGGGTACAGAAGTTATCCATAACCCTAAACCCCAAACACCTCTACCGAGGCTCGAACCCTGGTTAACCGCTAAAAAGGTTAATAAGTAGAAGTTTCAATTAATACTTCGGCAAAACATTAATACTAATAATAATAACCCCTTTTATTTGAAGCAAAAATAAACCATCATCCAGGCCCTATTTAATTGCATGAAAATGATGGATAAGCATGAGAAAATTAATTTTTCATTAGCTCTATTTATGTCCAATTACAAAGAAAGTTGTGGAATTCACTTCTTCATAGCGAACTACTTTCCTGCAAAATACATTCTTTTAAAAATGCAAGAATTTTAATTTTCCTGCAAATCTAACGTGCCGGGCGTATGCGGTCCACGCTCATGGGTGAGAGTGGGCTTGGTTTTGATGTTGGGACAATAACAGTAATAAGGTAGGGATACGTGGATGATGGAAAGAGGAAGTGAATCGAAAGCCAAGATTCGGTTTGGAATTGACTGGCAGGAAAAAAGAAGTAGAAAGATGTGTTTGCATTCATTTGACAGCCACAAAAGGCAAATAAAATGGCTTCAAAACCGATCATGGATTTTACCATTTCAGGTCTGACCTAAACATACTCCCTATTATAACCTCAACAACCAATGGTGGGGATTTTCTCATCACCACGTACACCCCAAACACATCTTTATCCCTTTAATTAGTTATATTCGTGAATGGATGACAGCAAATTAATCAATAATCAAATGAGAAATTCCTATATCTGATTCCTTAATCTTATACTCCTGAATGGAGTTTGAATCATACTTGATGTTTCGCGGCTGTGGTTTTTATTTGTCGGTTTTGGCCGGCGGTTTTGTTTAATACAATTTCTTCTACCTCTTTACCTAAAAAAATAAAAATAAAAATCACTTGATGAAGCAAGTAAGTTTTTATTAGATTTGGAACAAATTTTTGCATCACGTCGTTCGCCTAGATTTGTGTCGTATTTTTAGGCCATGTTCATAATAGTTTTGGTGGGATTTGTACTCTGTGGGGTCATGATTAAGATTTATAGTGTGGGCTTCCAGAACCGCCAATTGGAGAATATATGTGACATATTGAGAGAAAATTTTGTGATTTATCCCTCATTTTCTTCAATTTTTGTACTCTATGAGAGAATTTTGGAAGGACCCGTCGTCTTTTTTAGAGATTTGGTCTCCAAATCTACTTTTGGTTTCACACTTCCATTTTGGAGACTAAATATATTAAAGGTTCCCTCCAAGATTCTACAAAAAGTTGAAGAAAAAAGAGATAAATTACAAAATTTCCCTTCAATATGTCACATCCATTCTCTATTTTGGGGTTTTGGAGATGGGGTGGGGTTGCTCTAACTTTTCGGGTTTTTTAGGTTGATTTATGTGAGGAGATAAAAAAGGGCCTGAGTGAGATTAGTAGCTAGTGAGGTTCGTAGGACTTCTTCCATGTTTATTTTGGATGGGATTGTATGATAAGATTGAATACCATGTTTGTTTAGAACCGGATTGAATTGGATTACATGTATGCATGGTTTTCTTTTTTTACCCACAACCATTGGATTCCATGTATGGTTGGCTTTTTACTATTTTTTTACCCACTCTATGTGTGATCATGATTAGAGATTGTTCCAATTCTTGTCTTTTTTGCAAAGTGTGTTTTTGTATTTTGAGTTGATGTATTGTGTGAGAACAACAGAGAATTTGTGAGAAAAGGCAGGAATTGGAACAAAATTTAATACAATTTTCAAATTACAAAAAACAATGTACATTGAAAAATATAAGTGATTGAAAAATAAGACGAATATATAAAATAGACAAACTAATTGGGACGGATGGAATATACGCGCATGGTAGTAATTTCATGATTAAAGGAACTTTTTTTTTTTTTGGGTAAACAGATTAAAGGAACTTACCCCGGGCATGTTGGTACTTTCAAATTGGTGAGCTTGGGATGGGATAATCAATACCTGGTCCAACCCAGGTTTTCAATCAACTCATTTGCCCGACTGCTCCCTTCGAGGAGTGCGATTTTGTTTACCCTCTTTAATACAGGTAAAGATGGTGGACATTACCCTCCCTCTTAATGTTGAAATGGTATAGGTCTCACTCCTCCATTACACTTTTTAGTAAGGTTGAAAATCAAATTTTTTTGGAATCAACACTACCTCAACCAATAGGAGGGAGGGTAATAAGACGGTGAACAAATTAAATCTGTCGGCAAGGGAACAAGCATGCTCCAAGCTTAACAAATAACTAATAATTATTTAGTAGTTCCGGAGCATGGCCACACCTTGAACTATCCTATCCCATGCTCCAAGGTAGTTATCAATAACAATTAATTATTTCAGTGGTCCCGGAGCACGGATACGTAGTGTACATTCCGGATTATTCTAGTATCATACATTTATATGAAATTCATACACTTGGTCGTGGATCCCACTTTTATTATGCAAAATACATGAAGGACCTCCTCTAATAAGTCCATTTCAGGCCTCCAAAACTAATGAGTCGGCACTATGTGTAGTGTTAACAAGGCCTTTAAACACTTTTTTTTAAACATATAACACATGTACTCTTAGGCCCGTTCCACTAAGATGACTTTTGGAGTTAATGTTTATAAAGAGAGTGACTTGTCTAAAAAATGGTAAAAAGCCAAAAAGTCAAGATAGTGGAGGGGAGCGTTATCAAACTTTTTCAACATAGCCAAATGGAGGTGAACCAAGTGCTTGTAGCCCAGTAGTTATTTTCTGGTTCTCTTACAATAGAGACCAGAGTTTGAACCTCGACAGAGAAGTTTGGCGTTTAGAAATTAGGACTATGGATAGCTTATAAACCCATTTTGGACCAACTCACTAACCCCGTGTTGACAAAATAAAAAATAATAATGGAGGTGCTATTATTACCTTCCCCGGCGTCCCAAATTATGTGTGCAGTTGACGAGATCCAGCCTCCATGTCAAAATTCCTCATTCTCTCCGAGTCCACAATCCCGTACCCTCCACAACGCAGAAGTTGTCGGCTGCATGACAGCCGTGCGTATTATCCAACTTTGTGGCTCCTTTCGATTGTCTCGAGAGACTCTCCAAACGCTCCGTTTCGTTCACACAGAATTTCACAAGAATTTTTCAACAGTTAGATCCGATGATTGATATTCCGGAATGCCCCACCACCAAGCGGAGCAACCTATTCCACCATTTCTCTCTCTCTCTCTTTCTCGTAATTATCCGTCGAAGAAAAAAACATAAGAGAGAAGTTTCTGGAGATAGAGAGAGAGAGATGGGAGTGGAAGCACCACGTGTCTAGGGCAACACTGGAGCATAAAATGAAGATGATTGGTTGGGACGGATGAGGTAGGGCCCACGTGAAAAGCAACAGCAGCTGCATCCGACGAATTGGAGGCTTTTGATTGGTGTTGAAAAAGGATGATAATGAATTTGGGAGCACTCTCCGGGAAAAAAGACGGGACACGTATGTGCCTCCTTCACCAATGTCCTTTGCGTTTGGTGAAGGTGGGGTAGTGTACGTTCAAAAGAAGAAAATTTTGGGTGCAAGTTGGGTACGATTGACGTGGTATCCTATTGTACATCCGGGCCATTCATCTGTGTTTTGAACGGCTCAAATTATTGTGTTAAAAACACTATCAAATTTACTAAAATGCCATTAGCACATCCGGGCCGTCTAAATCACGGATGGATGGCTCGGATGCGACGTATGATACCGCCACGTGGTATCCTATCGGTATTGAAAAATTTTCCATTTAAAAGAAAAGAAAAAGGGTGGGTAGTTTGCCTTTTTAATTATTCCATCGGAGAAAGTCAGACATTTAAAGTCTAGTTAAATGCATGAAAATATATATAATTATTATTGAGCCGCTACTCCACTTGTCTTTTTTTGCGGGAGTAATTATTCGTTAGGACCTTTATGAGAATCTCAAGTTTATAGAACAAATAGAATTGTCACGTTTTAATATGAAATCATGCCTGACGTTTACAAGCTTTAAGTTACTATTCCTTCCGTCTCATATTGACTGGTCCCATATTGACTGTGTTACTTCGTAAATTCAACTTCATATTTTTTTCTTTTTTTTTTTGTAACCTGATGTCTGGGCCAATTTGCGCGCGCTTCAACTAATTTCAAGGCCCTGAAAATATCGACCTGAGCCACTTGGCATACCCTCAATGACCCCAAGAGTTTGCTGACAAGAGGAATCGAACATGAAATCTTAGGTGAGAGCAAACGCCTAAGAGCATTTACCATGCACTCCCTATAAATAACTCATAAATAGAATCCTAAAGTGCACGTACACATAAGCATAAGTGGGGTCCAAATTTCACCCTTGTGAGTTTCATAATTTAGAGACAATGTATGTACTCAATGGACTACCTAGAGCAATCTCTAACTTACAATTATTTTCAAAAAGTGGGACCCAAAAGAACTTTTATATACTAAAAATTCCCATAATTTTGCCCCCCAATATCAATTTTCCTCAATAAACTAAGGCTGTTCAACAAACCAGCAAGGACTATTTTTTTTTCCCCTCTTTATTTAAAGGGTAACTTCTTGTGGCAAATACATGCATGCCCTCCTTCATACAATACAAAAGTTTAGTTTCTTTTCTATTGGAAACAATTCAAACTTGAATTGCTTGTAAAAGAAATACAATTCAAACTTGAATTGTTGGTAAAAAAACACAAGATTTCAAACTTGAATTGGATAAATGGTGCAACGAGTCAATTTCTTTTGTTTCTATTGGCAGCAGCGGCCCAATTTCACCAAACTTTATCTTTTGGAATAATCACAATTAAAAAAGTATATTATTAGAGACTTGGGTCCCATGTAAAACTAGCTAGAATGTTACCTAAATCTAGCAAATGAGTTGAGAGCCATCCTTAAGACTATTCTTAGGAGCATGTTTGAGGATCCCATTGAACACCAAATGGAATAAATAAGTAGCTAAAGTACTGTAGTAAATACTAGGAGCTAGGGCGAGCCGAATCAAGCCAAGTTTTAGAGTGTTCAGGTTCATTCATTAAGTTTTTAAGCGATCTCGAACTGAGATTGAACTCTACGAAAATTTGACAAGCCGAGCTTGACTCAAACTTGTTCACGAGGCTTAAAAAGTAAAAATATATTAGATATTTATACTCTTATGTCTAGAACTACTAATAAAATTATTAGTTTTTATGTAAATAAGTTCATACACATACAAAATTATAAAAAACATATTAATATGGAAGTATATAGTACTTTTAAAGGTTATACATACAAGTTATAAAATTTTCATTTTGTACATGTAAAACTTCATACATATTGAAGGTTATATGTGAAAATTTAGGAGATATATACATATACTCCGGGTTCGCGAGCATAACCGAGCCAAATACTATCATATTCAGGTTCGGCTCATTTACTAATTGAGCCTAAAATTGAGTTCACTTTGGCTCGTTTAGTTCCCGAACCGAACTCAAATGAGCTTTTACCGAGTAGAACCTTGAATAGTTCACGAACGGCTCGGTTCATTTGCAACCCTACTAAAAGCCTCACCTAGGAGCCATTGTAGAGCATCGAGGATGCTCTAAGTCCCAATGCAAGACCACTTTGTCAACCGCTTGGGGTTTCGTAAATCCAACTTGTTAAATAACATTATTATTACTCCTTTTACATCAACTTCTACCTCCATTTTACACTTTTAACATCAATTTTTACCTCTATTTTTCAAAATTATCTTCCACTTTTACCAATTAACTCTTTACCTATTAACTTTTCAAAAGAGCAAAACAATAATTGTACAAACTTTAACTCATTAACTTTGCAAATCGCACTCTTAGTAAGGGACATCCAAAATGAACTACTCGACAATGAAAAAGGAAGGGAGAGGAGTATTTATTTTGCCTTTATTTCAACATATATTGAGCTCAATGTGCAATTTACTCGAAAGTGAATTACATCTTATGTATGCAAGGACAAAGTACAAAACACACACACCCAAGGGTTGTCCCAGCAGATAGGATGAGTGTCTAACTTTGGGTGTAATTCCCTTGGTCAGGAGTTCGATTCCCTGCAGGGTGAGTATCTATGCTAAGTGGAAGGCCGTGACTGGTATGGATTGTGCTAGCTCCCTCCGAAGTTTGGATTATACAACTGGTCAATTAGTAGTCTGTTGCAGGGTTGTTCCTTAGTTAAAAAAAACAAAAGAGGTATAACACCCTATGCAACCTGATACCTAATATATAACTCGAACACTAGTCTCAGATAAATGCATAGTACCGAAAGATTTTAGGACATGAAAAGGAAGTGCTCCTTGAACATATGATAATGGAAAATGATATGCGTACACCACGCTTGGGTACCCCAAGTGTACACCAGCCCATCTCAACCGTCCAAAAGCGTTTTGGACGCTCAATATTTTTTGCAAACTATTCGCGTGAATAGTTTAAACTTTTTGCGCGAATAATTTAAAAAAAATCTTGAGCGTCCAAAACACTTTTAGACGGTTGAGATGGGCCGGTGTGCACTTGGAGTACCCAAGTGTGTGTACCCATAGACGTATAATAATATTTTAGAAAAGCAGTTAAGTGATCCTACCACGTTTGATTGGAGAGTTTAACTTTTATGTTTTAGTATAACTTATTTGAATTTGTTTGAAAACTTAACGAGTTTCCAATTAAAAAAAAAAATGAGCTTGGTTTGTAATGTAACAAAACGTTAAACGAACTTTTAACAAGCTAGCCGGATTCATTTACTATTGTTATTGACGCTCATTCATTAATCTACTTTTTGTAAGTTACTAGTTTTTTGCAAATCACACAAGATCGAAGACCTAAATTGTAACGATTCGCGCCAGCTGACCTGCTAACTTTTAGCTTAACCACATGACTCAAGCTTAACTTCAAATTATATGATAGCTGCCTGGGTTTCTTTATATATCGAATTATCTTTCGATAATTTCCCGATGCGAGACTTCGGCATCTAATGGGGTCTCACGTGAATTATCAAAGTGAGATCAATCATGGCCTGGGTGGCTGGTCCGGTGACAATTTGCACTGGTTGGGCCAGTAGAAAGATCAACCCTCCAATGAGATAAATGAAGCAATAGTTAGCTTATCTACTTAATCATTCACTACCCATTTTAGCCCGAACACCTGAGTTATCAGAAAATAGTCATACCAAGCTTAGATTTCAATCATTATTCATTATCCATTTCAAACTAATAAGGTCCAAAGTATGGCATAAAAGCCTAGCGGTTATCTCCTAGTTCTCCTACAACGGAGACTAGGGTTCAAGTCTCGGCAGAGGCGTTTGGCGTTTAGGGCTATGGATAGTTTTTAGATCCCATCCGGACTATCAAACTAACCCCCGCTAACCCCCACCCACTGATGTATATCAAATGGCAATAATAATAAATAAATAAAAGAAGTAGAAACTTAAACCCTGCTGAGGTGATTTTTTTTGGTACATCGGAAAGCAAAGAACAAATACAAAGGACAAATACAACATACAACCAAAGTCGAGAACAGCAACGCAACGATCAACCCAAGTCCACCCAAGACCGGGTTCCAAAGAAGAGAGATCTGCATCAAACTTCAACCGCCGCCGGGGTCTTACCTGCTGCCGCCATCGCTCCGCTGCTGTTGAATCCGTCTACCGCCGTCTTCAACCGAAGCCATTGGAAGCTGGGCCTCAAAAAAGGTGATGTGCATCACAAAAATGAAGGGGAGAATGGATCTCAACCCAAAAGCACAAGAGATGGAGAGAGGAGAGAAGAGATAGGATTTAGAGCTAGGGATGACTGAGGGAAAGGGAGGAAGGAAGGGAAGAAGAAGGGAGAAAAAACAGGGGAAAAAGGGGGGGCCGCGGGGGAGAAGAAAAGGGGGAAAAAGAAAACCCTAAGTTCTCCAACTCTCTCTCTCTCTCTCTCTAGACTCTCATCAAATTGCTGATTTGACTCCTAATAACCCTGCTGAGGTGATTACAGAGAGCCAGCAGACTGATTAATCAATCATTTTTTAAACAGAGCTTAATCAATCCAAAACTCCTTAATACTACTTAAGAGTCTCTCATGTGATGATCGCTCACGTGACTCTCGTGTAATGCAAATAATCTGAAAATGGACAGAACAACGATACATAAGACTGGAAGCCAACCACAAAATTTGCATATCAACTCTGACCGGTTCAGAATTCCAAAAGAAATACTGCATGTTACAGAGTCTATTATTTCTTCACCAACTGAATTTAACTAAAAAAATAACTCTTCCGATAACCCTCCATTACAAATGGACAGGTGGAACCAATTTTCACAGCAGAAAAACGTAATTCGTCGTATAAAATTATTGCCATATGAATTCCTCCCACAAGCATTATCTTACGAGAAGCAAGAGGATACAGATCTTAGTTGACAACATCAAGCACCAGCTTACGAGACTTGAGAACGGACCACTTCATACGCCTGTAATAACCAGCTTGAAGCAACGCCAATGACAGGACAAGTATCCACTTGAATCCCATCTGAATTAAGAAAGTAGCATACATGATAAAATTACTACCTCCAATATAGAGAAAAAAAAAACAACTTACGAAATATGATTATTTGGATGACGTGGAGTAGCACTTTCGAAAATAACAATAACAATGGGGTGTTTTGGTTTCAGAATGGAATGACCTCACGTCATTAGGTGGGAAAATTATGTGAAAACTCTATTTGCGTAAGAATTTGTATCGAAACATAATGGTACTGTGAAAGTCGGCATACCAGTTTTCTTTCTTCCATTTCTGGTTCCGCAGCCCATGACAAAAATGACACAACATCTTTCCCCATCTGCAGAAATATTAGGGAGGAGAATGAGTTTTTAACTACCGCCTAGGGTTTAGGAGAAACAAGCGCAACACAAAACAATTTTAATGATAACTATGCGAGCCTCCTCTACTACCAAGTAAGGGAGAAACCGACCTGAGCTTCTGTTGCCGGGGTACCATCTTCATACTCAACAGCTCCATCAATAAGCATTTGAGGCATTGCAATAGCTCCACCAGGGAAATAAGGATTGTAATGCAAACCTTCACGGATCTACAATGCCATGCCAATCTAGGTGATTAAGCAAAAAAAGAGGGTAGTACCTAAACTTACTGGAAAGTAGTACATGCGAGGTCAGTCATGAATATCTACTTCAAATGGTATTCTACAAGCACAAAGCAAACGTGTGGTGGTTTTGCATAATACCATGGTCTTCAAATTTTCTGAAACCACCCCACAAGCAATTCAAACCCAGATGGAAACCCTTCCCTCTAAAACCATAATCAAGCATTCCACCAAATTGAACTGATGGTGTGGAAAGATGCACAGAGTGCAAATGAATGCTTATGCTCAAAATAAGGATATAGTGTTTTGTATCTGCTTATTCACCAACCACCAAAATCGAGCAGCTTAAATATGCAACACGAAATGTATAGAAATAACTATCCTTACTTTTCTATAGAGAGTGGAATCTCTGATGGCTTCATGACATAACACACCGCACGACAATGAAATGTAACCATAAGTGGCATACAATGACTACCTACCACTACAACTGGCACAAGTCACTACGAAAATTACGTCCATTTTTTAGCTGCTACTAAGCCAAAAACTTAATTTTTTTTGTTGCTATAGCAGCCACTGGAGCTGTGGTAATAACTGCATTCTTCTTCTTTTATTCACTGACCGAAGTCATCCCTAAACGAAGTGATAAACATCAAGGAGCAATTTCAAAAAGAGACTTACTGAAACACCAGCAGGAGGATCACGGTAACCAGTTAGAAGGGCAAATACATAGTTCTGACCGTTGTGACGAGCCTGAAATGACAAATAGTACGATTTTGTAGACATAGACAATACAGAATCCCTCAAAAAGAAATTAGAAACATAAGACAGGAATTACTTTGGTGATAAGACTTAGATCAGGAGGATAGGCTCCTCCATTAGCAAACCTAGCAGCTTGTTCATTGGAATATGGTTGCGGAAAACGATCACTAACTTTACCAGGGCGAGTAAACATTTCACCCTCATCGTTAGGTCCATCAACAACCTCAATCTCAGCTGCCATAGCCTTTGTTTCCTCCTCCGTATATGCTACACCCACCAAGTCACGATATGAAATTAGGCCCATAGAATGACAGGAAGCACAGACTTGCTGATAAACCTGATGACCGCGACGAATTCTGCCCAAGTGAAATAGAACATATCAAGTTTACTGTTGCATAAAAAGTGTCCAATAAATGTAAGCACATAAAAATACAATACAGTGTTCCGAAGGAAATGAATGGTCTACTTAAGACGAAAAAATTCCGTGAGCAAATACTAAAGATCATTGCTGCTGCAGGAAGATGCCAAAATATTTCCTTTTTGTCAAAAAGCTACAATGCAAATGGATGAAAACTTTGCATGATGCATAGCAAGATAAGTGGTGCTCTATAAGGAAAATATGGCCAGAAAATGAGCAACTCGGATTTAGTAGTCAAATTGAGGCTAAAATTGTTTTGGTTCAAGGGTTGTGACCATAAATAAACCATATTTGACAAGTTAAGAGAAAGCATTTCATGGACTCAACAATACTTACGAGCCATGGTCATATGAACTCAGAATGCCTTGATGAGGCCAGGGATAGTTTGGACATGGTAGACCGTGTTCAGCCTCATCAGCAGATGCTATTGTTGTGAAACTCAAAAGCCCTGATACACCAGCTCCAAGCAGTGCAAACGTTCTTAGGTATTCCGTGCCAGGAGATCCATCTTTGTTTGAAAAACGGGTTGACAAAACTGGAGGGACCTGCAGAGTATCATGGAAGATACAGTAACTGTCAGTGATGAGCACCATCAATCAAATACTAGTTGAAAATTCAAGTACCAAGGGATTTTTAAAAAAAAAAAAACCTAGTCCAAAACTCCCAGGCTGTAATTAACTTAACAATTAACACCACTCTTGCCAATTGAAGATTAACAACCAGTACAGAACCTAATCATTTCATAGCCAATTGCAACATGCATAACAACGATCAAAGTTCCTCTTTTCTTACGGTTTTCTATCGCACTACCCCAGAACTCAACCAAGTTCCGGGAATTCCAAGAGCTTACATTCTTTTCCAAATATCATATTATTGTACAGCACCAAAGTTCACAAACACAAATTACAAGAGAATTACTTAAAACTATCATGGCCTAAAAACAAGAATCTTCCCCAGAGCAAAAACTTGATAATTTGTGCCAAGATATCCATAAAAGGGAAGAAAAAAAAAATCTTCCCATGCTGCTCTTAATTTTCTCGTGTGGTCATATGTTTGTCTGTGCGATGAATTTCAAGGATTGTCCAAAAGCGTAGACAAGTTAACACAAAAACAAACAAGAACTTAAAAGTGCCTCATATAGTTTAGCAGATCCCCCCTCCAAAACTCCATAACGATGAAATCGCAAAAGCATGCCTCTGATTCACCGCCTAAAATAGAGATCTCCCTAGAGCACAAGAGTCAACATTCGACATAAGGTATGAAAATGAACCACATTTTTGCTTTTATAACTTTCACTTAACATTAACACACACACACAAACACACTGTATTTTCAGATAATTTAACGTATTTTATAATATTCAATGATTACGCCTCGAGTTAAATGATTATGCCCTGAGGCCTACACGTTGCATCATGAGAGATAAAATGCCTCGAATTGCGCATTCGCCTTTCACTAGACCCTGATGCATTTGCCAGACTTCGATCTCAGACATCATTATGTTGAAACCTCACCTTATTTCTCGTTAAGAGAAGGGAAATGAGCAGAAAGAAAAGAAGACATCAAATGACGCATGCTTTCTATGCACATCGCTAGACACTGTTATGGTATCTTGAAGTTCAGTTATTAGCTACTGTGAATAATCTATATGAGGCTGTGTTGTTAAAGAGTGGTACATCCCCCAGAAAACATTTTTGCAGTGTGTAGTTTTTAGATTGCTCAACATCGACAAAACTCCCCTTCCACCCCTCCCACCAAAAGGTAAAGAGTTCATAGTCACAAACTTCTTAAATACTACTAACCAAGCAATAGCCAGGCCATCAAATGCTTCCATCTCTTTCCAAGAGATTTGACCCAACAAAAAGGAAATTTTCCCATTGATAGTCTTTAAATTCTATGCCATATGGAAACCACTAAAGCCAAGACGTTGGAGAGTCCCGAACTAAACTTCATGCATTTCTTCTAGTATGTGTTAAAGAAGAAAAGGAGAAACCACCACATATGTTGGGGGTGAGAGGATGAGTTTTCGATGTTTCGTGAAACCGAACAAGTGTTTTGAATATTATATTGAAGTGAACTGTCTGTAAAAATGGAAGAAAATCATATGCTGAGAGACAAGTAACTCAATTTACCATTACCTGATCAATGGTATTCATTGCCACAACAGCAATTAGTGTCCATTTGCCGCAAAAAAGCTGAAAACTGATCTTAACGAGGCCTAAAGAACTTGCGCATATCTTATGTGTATAAACAAATACTAACTCGAGTGCACTTGCTATCTGGCCTAAAACAACAAGGAAAATCCCGATACAGACACCAATACACTAAAAACAACGTAGACTGAATCCCATGTAAACATTGAATTCTTAGCTACAGAAAATTATGGCCAGCGAAACAAGTGCTGAGAAGCATGGAACCTCAAATATAATACACAACGACAAAATTTGATGAATTCCACATGGCACGACGCAAAGGAGGAAAATTGATCTTACAGTGGATTGAGATTGAGGTCTACCCCTGATTAACTTGTGGATCAATCTACCAGCCATGTTAGCCAAATCTGTTCATTGAATGAAATAAATGAAAAGCTTTTTGTCATAAAAAAGCTCAATTTTACTTTTCACAGTACAGAAGGGGCAATGAAACAAGCTTTGAAATGATACCATAAGCCAAAAAGGGCAAAGTAGTGACTAATTATCAAAATGTACACACCTACATATCAAACAAAACAAAGCAAAAAGGATTGCTGCAGCCAAGTGCCATCCTCGTATAATGGCAAGTGGGAAATTTTATGCATTAAAACCATCAGCAATCCACTATGAAAAGCAATGTTATCTACTATTTCAGCAGCAAACTACCAACTACATAACCATCATACAAAACTAAGCAACAATGCTTTGACATAGCTCTGAATGTCAGGAGCTAAGCAAAATCAGAAAATACTGACAGGTTCGGCGACTTAAGAGCCAGTACATAAAAAAGAAGATAGTTATAAGGACAAGCTGATTCAAAACCGGAGAGTCTACATCATAAAGTTTCAGCTGTTACTTGCTAGTAGCTTCCAAGTCTTTTTGTTCATGTCCCAAATTTACTAGTTTGCTAAGCTTGATTCAAAACTGGATCATCTATTTCCGACTGTACACACAATTTTAATTATTGAAGTTCAAGAGATAATCTTAGCCCCTTAGTTCTGCATCCCTAGAGGTGAGATGCTTCTGAAACATGTAATGTAAGACTAACTCTTCTTCCCTAGCAAATTTTTTTCTCTCCTTCATCTTCTATCCACCCTTTCAATTCCTTATACTTTATAGCTTCTTAGCAACCACACTCTAAATCGATTAGTTCAGTTCTTTACCATTGATTAAAACCTGGAACATTCTAAAATCACAAAACAGACAGTGAGTCTCCATAAAACAGAGAGCGAGTCTCCACATTATTTGTTTAGAAAGTTTCCTTTTAGGGGAGGGGGTGGGGATAAGAGACCCAATCATCCATACATATCCAGCATAAACATTGCTGCTTGGTAGTGGTAAACAAAAACGAGAAAAAAAAAAAAAAAAAACCTACATTGACTTGGTAATTGCTACAAGTGTATCCAGTATAAACAATGCTTGGTAGTGCTAAACAAAAACAAGAAAAAAAAAATTTACATTGACTTGGTACATGGTACAAATATATCACCTTCTAATAAAAACCAATATATCGACCCAAATATAGTTCTATATCACGGCCATAATCCATCAAAGTTTGACCTTTCTAACATATATAACAATTAACAGCGACCAATGTGGAAATTGATGGCCAAAACAGATAAGACAACCACCTCAAAAGATCACACACCAACACTTTATTGGATCCTAAAAATGGTTCATGTACACAGTGGTGGCAATGATTGAATTCAACAACTGTATGTTAATGTGAAGATCAAGTACAAAACTCTCATAAGAGAACCCAGTGGCAGAGCTAGGATTTGAATTCAGGCTGGCGAGGTTAGATGGGAATCCACCTGTGTTGTTACACATTCCGTAAAAATGTGAAGAGGAAGGTTGGGTGTAAAATCATATAATTAGATTTTGTCGTGGGTTTTGTTTTCCATTAGAATGAATAGAAGCTTGATTCCGCTCTCCTTCAGTCTTCAAATGAAAGCCATTCCATTGAGATATTGTTGTTATGAGCCAAATCATTCATTTTAAAAAACGCGATCCGTAAATTAGCAACGAAAGAAATAAAGTTGTTGTCTATTAGCAGGTGCCAAACCAAATTCCATAGTGTAAAAAAAATTCCAAGGTCTCAATATGAGATTAGGGTGGCACCTATCCCCTACCCCCACCATGTGGCTCCCAAACTGAGAGAGCCAAAAGCACATTGGCAGCTCAATACTCACTTTATCGGGATTAACATGGCTAGAAAATTGTTACAGACGCTCATATCAAACAACGTATTATCTGAAACGATAAAACTTAAAATTCCCAATGAGCAAAATAAACATCCTCATCTCAATTCGAGATGGCGAAAATCCTTACAAAATACATAACACTATTCTTATATCTCGTTTATACCAAGTGGAAGCGTTGCGCTAAGTAGGTGAAAGATGAAATTGCATTATGCAGATTGTACACTACAAATTTACAATTACCATAAGATGAGCTGTGAAGCAAGAAAACAGATCGTGATTCGTGAGAGATTCCACTGGGATGAGAAGAGGCAGCGGAGAATTGAAGAGAGACAAGACTTACAGAGACGGCGGGGGCGGCCGGAAGCAGATCGACGGCGAATTTGTAGCCAACTCACACACACAGAGAGAGAGAGAGAGAGAGAGAGAGATCCAAATATCCAATGAAGTGATGCTGCAGAAGAACGACACTCGAGAACTTTTGGTGCCAATGGCCCAATAATAAGGTGAAAGCCCAGTTTAGTTCTCTTTGGTGGGCCATAAGAGTTTTGGGATTATAAACCGTTTAGTACTTAAATTTATATGTAGAATTGGGTTAGCCCATTGAAGTGTTTTTAAGTTAAATGAAACTTTTACTCAATTTTTAACTCAAATTTGAGTAAATATATGAGTAAGGCCTCAATATTCTCTTTGTTTTGACAATTTTTTTGGGTAATAAACAATTTTAAAATTTTAATAAGAAGAAAAAGGTAAATTCTTTTACCATATAGATGTACCGAATAAGAAAAACTCTAACCCCATTCGTTAAATGTAAATAAACAAAAGAATAAGAGCAAAAGAAATAAATTTTAAATTTAGCTTTAAGCATATTACGCTCCTTATCTGAGCGGTCAAAAAATAAAAATAAAAATAAAAAGTAGCACGTCAACTTATGTTTTGTCGCAAATCATGTTGGAAATTACTTCACAAAACCAGAAATCAATATACTGACATTTAATTAGAAAATTTTGACTTTCGCGAAGAAAAAAAAGGGACAAATTTCAGAGTGCATGACAAAAAAAATGAATGCAAAAATCATTTTTCTTTGTGAAGCTAACAAAATTTTCAGTCCAAAACTTGAACAATATACTGTACGACTAATAATGCTGGTTTATTTTCCAACAAAAAAAAAAAATTGACCCTATACATGTGAATTGTGGGGGCCACTGCAGGGTCAACAATGCAACATTCAGAAGGTTTTTGCGGGTAAATCTCCAATATTCAGAAGTTTTGGGTAAAATATATGAAACTACGAATCTGCATACTTCATGCCTCAAATCCACTCCACTGACTGCAGCCCTAACTTGCTGCCCTCTCTCCCTCTCTCCTCGTTTGATAATCGATCAGAATCGGAGAATTTTGAGGGGCCTCAAGCATGGCAACGGCAGCTAAACCTTTCAGTGACAACATGAAGGCAAGATTCTCTCTCTCTCTCTCTCTCTCTCATATATGTGTGTGTGTGTAGATTGGAATTTACTGTTTGGTTGCTGAGAAGGGAAAGGAAAGAAATGCGAAAAATAGCCTTATATTCTTTGCTCTATGGCCAAAGAATCTCACAATCACCTGTTTTTCGACTGCAATGTAAATGGGTATCATCATTTTCACCAGCAGTGGTCAGATGCTCTGGGTTGGATAGCTGGTCGGGCTAGGGCCTAGGGGTGAATCTACTTCCATTATTGTTTTCAGGCTAGTCTTTTCAGTTGTTGTATACCCACTTATGGAGGGAAAGGAATGGTTTTATTTTTTATTTTTTAAACGAAATCAAAGTTGTGCCGAATCTGTTATTTGTGGGCATTGAAAGGGATGTGAGAGCAAGTCTCATTGGGTGGAAGTTGCCTATATCTGCTGAAAATAGAAAATTGTGTTCTGTCTGGGACTTGCCTAATAGATGTATAGTGCAGTAGTTTGTTTGTAGTGGTTGTTAGTTTCTTTTTATTCTGTTATTCTTTGTATAGGCTCTCAAGGTTATCCCCTTGGTCTCTTGTTTCTTGGTGGTGTTCCTTAATAAGAATTAGTTAGCCAAAAAAAAAAAAAATCAGCCACCAAAAGTGTGATTTTTCTTTTTGCTAATAGGATTAAACTCTTCTGCATTGGAGTAGGTTTGTGAGAGCATGCCAGGTGTTCTGCGTACTTCGTGAACGTCTGACTAAAACATTTCTAACACAGATATCATTCCCTTAGCTGAGTGTCGATTATCCTAAACAATTATTTCATATATTTAGAAGGATATATGCATCATAGAAAATAACATTCTTTGTGGGGTAAGTTAAAAGATTTATTGAACAAACCCGATCATTACAGGTGCTAAGGGGCATTCCCTAGATGAACTAACCAACTAGCCACTCACACTACATAGCACAAAACAAATATCACAACCACCAAAGGAAAACAAACAGGAATACTCCTCAGGAGCAACCCCTGGGACTAAACATGTTGCTGCTAATAGCCCAATTGCAGCAGATTAGAGTGTTCACGTCTATCCTTCGGATAGGCCTCCAAGATCTAATCACAGCTCTCACGTCATTCCCAATTCTGGCCACCAACTGATCCTCAGAAGAGCTAACCCCTGAAAAAATCTAGTGTTCCTCTCCCTCCAAATATTGTACATACAAGAAGCTAAGGACAACTTGAACATCAGATGTTGAAGAGTAGTCCCACCCCTGTGCAAACTAGTCCATCTTACTTCATCTGTACGACCAAGCCTCTGCCTTTGAACTCCATTCTTTGCCATAAAGGAGGACCAAATCCAGGTAGAAAACGGGAAATCAAAGAACAAGTGCTCATGTGACTTCAGCCCACTACAACAGACAGGACGACTAGGGTCAGAAGCTACCCCCCGCTGGCACAATCTATCCCTGGTTGAGAGTCTGCCCAGAATAATCATCCAGTGGATAAAAGACCATCCAGGAACATGGTATTTGAACCAGACGACTTTATACCAGTCCACCATAGGCCCAGAGGATCTCAGATTACTCCTAGCAGATTGCTCAGAATAACTCTTGTTAGCAGTCAAAGTCCAGGAAACCGAATCCTCATGCTGAAATAACATTTGTTAGTACTTCATATTCAAAGTTTGTTGAGCAGTTTTTGAAAAATCTTGAGGAGTCACTTGTCATGGAAAATCCCTATATGCCACGCTAGAAAATCATCCATTTTTACCAATTATGCTCCGTTTTTAACCTGGAGCTTATGAAATTCTGACGTTGAAGTTGGAAATTTTCACAGATACTCTCTCATAGTCTCATGGCTCGATTTTGGTTCTTGCTATTGCACAAACTCTGATTGGTTCTTATTGACCGGCCATAATTTCACTTTCTACATGCCATATCAAAAGCATGGGAAGTAGTTTTAGTGTTTTGGATTCTAATATTTCCTTTCATAACCTCTTGAGCTGAGACAAGTTTCTTATGATACTGTTTGTTGGTGACTGCTGTACTTAAAAGTCTAAAACCAGTTTAACTTTCAAGCTTATGGTCTCTACCTTGATTTAATTATCATTGTTGCCTAGACTTGTATAGAGACTATGGAGGAATGAGTATAAATTCAATCTTTCATGCAGAAAGCTCTTGCTGGCCTGAGACGTATCAATTTGGAAGGTCTGAGATGGAGAATATTTGATGCCAAAGGCCAGGTTGGAATTATCTACCGTTCTCCTTTTCTTTTCTTCCGTCGTTTGTTTTCAAGATTACGTAGTGTGATGGCAGTCTTTCAACTGATTTTGCGAAGGATTTAGTCAGATGACGGGGTGAATAATTGATTTGATTGTCTTTTTTATGCAAAACTTGATTATGAAAATCTGTACTATAAACTATCCCTTCTGCTTGGATTTATGGATTTTGTTATCGCGATCTTAATTTGCTTGTAATTTGTGATCAAAATAATTACTGTGACTTGTCATGCAGGTCCTCGGGAGGTTAGCATCTCAAATATCGACTGTGATTCAAGGAAAGGACAAACCAACATATGCACCTAATCGCGATGATGGGGATATGTGCATTGTGCTTAATGCAAAGGATATTTGTGTCACAGGGAGGAAACTTACAGACAAGGTTTATTACTGGCATACTGGGCAAGTACCATATCTACTGATCTCTACTTATTTTGCGTACGTGTACATAACACAAATGTTAAGAATAGTTGCCTTATCGGGTTCAATTTTGGGGATCCAGGGGACCTGCTGCGTGCAAAGCGCAGCAGCATCTGCTGTGAATTGGAACAGCAAGGATTTGGGTAAAAAACATGGATGTCTATTCCTGGTCTTTAAGCCACACTTGGATCTTGTTGGTTCCTAAAACAAGTAAAACTGCAATAAAATTTCCCTTTTATCTTCTCTCATGGTCTTCTAAAATTTCCCTCTCTCTCAACAAATTGAGGTGGAATATTTTAGAGAGAGGACAGTGAGAAACCGCACGCAGCATAAGACAAAGGGGAAAAGTTGTGCAAGGCGGAGAAGATGTCAACCAAGTTAACAGACCGAATTGCGGAGTCGTAGAGAGATGCCGTTCAAGTTGTAGGGCTCTTCCTCTCAATCGGTCGAATGTGATATTATTTGGGTTGTCGAATTAGAGCTTCAGTCGGTAGAGGTTTATTCATAATTTGGACTTGAGTTGAAAGATTGACCTAGCCGGAAAAATAAATAAAGAGAAGTAATAAGAATTTCTAGCCTAACAATGAACTTTTTTTGGCTCATAGGTATGTGGGCCACCTCAAGGAAAGAAGTTTAAAAGATCAGATGGCAAAGGATCCTACTGAAGTTATTCGCAAAGCTGTCATGCGCATGCTTCCGAGAAACAAATTGCGTGATGTAAGTTCTAATGCGTCCTCTTTTTCCCTGTTAAAGGCCTAATTAGATCTATTTGAGCTTGATTTTACTTTTCAAGTTAATTCACTTTCTATTGGTACTTTCTTACTGCTTTGTAGAATAGCATCTTTTGTTCATGATCTATACTGAAATGAATTTAAAACCAAGCAAAATAAAGGAAGAAAAATCTGATAACTTACTGACAATACCTTATATGGAAACCCTGAGTGTTAGAATGCATCTGGCTTTATAGACAGAATTATGGGGTTATTGGCGGCTAGCAATAGTTTTATCCAATTGATTTTACACGAAAGAACAATGTTTGTCTGATTCCGAAATGAATCATCTCCAAGAGGAGTCACGGTCTAATGGATTTTCACTCTCACTTGATATGCTTCCCCTGGAGATGCAGTGAAACATCGTGATGGTACCCTATAATTGGTTAATGATTGTTATTAATTTGATGAAGATCAAGGGAGAGGAGAGGAGAGGGCTAATTGAAGCAACTGTTTATATATCCAGGATAGAGACAGGAAGTTGAGGATATTTGCTGGCGGTGAGCACCCCTTTAGCGACAGGCCTCTTGAACCATATGTGATGCCTCCTCGACAAGTACGGGAATTGCGTCCGCGTGTGCGGCGAGCAATGATCCGAGCTGAAAAGAAGGCTGAGCAACAAAAACAAGGGGGTATGGATACTAGAAAGGGCAGGAAGAAGGAAGAGGCTAAAGCGGAATTAGTAGAAGCATGAAGAGGAATTGTATGCACGCATTCGATGGCCAAAGCCTTTGCTTATTTCTCCTGTAACTCAAAAGGTGACATTGCCATTTTGAGTCTTGGGCCGATCTTGAAAGTGTATTTGTTCACAGGATTTTGTTTAGTTTTTCATGTGTTCTTTTCGGATTGGTATGTGTTTTTCATCTCCTTCCTATGTTCAAATGAACCTGGTTAGCCTGCCTTAGTCCAATTCGAAGCTCGAATCGTTTGTACTAGGTGTGATTTATTTTTTGCACTTCTTATGATTCTGCAGGATCTTGTTCATGGATTCAAGATTTGTATTGATTCAAATAATAAGTTAATGCCTCCTCATTTTCCTCTTTATGGATTACAAAATGCTCTATATGCCTGGAGTAGCTATTTTTCTCTTGTTATCAGTACTCTCTTCAAAGTTAACTGGAGTGAAACGTTATAAGAGAGGATAAAATTTAATGATGTAAAATTTTCATCCCCCAATTTATTAAGAGAACAATATTAAGGGCTGTTTTTTTAAAAAAAAATTCAAGGATTTTGTTAAGAAATTTGATTGCCAAGAGTCGAAGACGTTAACTTGAAGATCTAACTTGAAACCCAACATTTACCCCCCAAAAAAACTTGAAACCCAACCCAAGGGGTCGGTGATCAAGAGTTGGAGCTTAGGATTTGCTTCCTCCTAAGGTCTTGGGTTTGAAACTTCTCTAAGTGTTATTAACTCTTTTGGGACTGGATCATATAGAGCTTTCCTTTGGCTTTAATTGGTCTACCTGCAAGTGGGAGGTAGAATTGAGCCTCTATCCTCTAGGATTAGTCGTCGTGTGCGTAAATTAGTCCGGACACCTGAGTTACCATAAAAACTTACAAAAAGACCCAAAGACGAGACGTAGTAGTACGTAAACGCTGTGAAATTCGAGTGTAAATTTATTCACCTTCACCTAACGAGGGTGAACAAAACTCACTCTAATTGGTGAAAAATGTGTGGGGTCCACCAGAAAGTAATATCATGCTTACCAAAAAGTGGTGAGATCCACCACAATGATGTTATGCTTACCAGAAAGTGATGTAATTCCGTAAACCTCACATTTTCCACGAACAAATTTGCATTTGTGAAATTCATTTGTGATTGACTTCAGAGTTCATAACCCACATCAAATGATCATCACATACACCGACCTGAACTTAAATTGCAAAAAATAAAAATAAAAATCAAGAAGTTAACAAAATCAATGTGCCCATACAATAGTGGAATTGGAAATGAGCTTAGAAAAGAGATCAGCAAACACAAACTTGTAATTCAAATTTTCACAATCTTCTCTGAAAGTAAATACACAAAACGTGTCGACCAACTGGTACATGTCCAAGAGTCGCAAAGAAGAGAAAAATTACAAATCGATACAGGGAGGGAAACAAAAAAAGATTTAAACCGAAAAAAGAAAAAGAAAAAACAGCACTATATGATCAGATTTTCCAATCTAGCAAAGCGAAAATCAAAATAAAAACCAAAATTTGATTAATACAAAGAATACATGCAAACCTTTTTTCCTAAAGCCCCCCAAAAAGGACCAAATAAAAATAAACACAATGAAGCTCAAGCGACTTTTGAGCTTCTATCTTTACAAAGAATATGCCATTCCTGCAGTACAGCCGACTGCAGAGCGCGATGCTCCACCTCCTCCGCGGTTAATTTCGACAGAGTTGAAGGCCCCTTGGGCTTCTTACCGTCTTCCCCACCATTTTCTTTAGCGCTCTCGTTCTTATCCTCTTCATCCTCTACTTCGTTTTCCTCATCGGATTTTGGAGTCTTGGGAGGCGGTTGAGCTGCCTTTAGAATGGCTATCCGTTCCATTGATGTCCGTAGCCTCTCAGCAGCAGCAACTTTAACTTCATCTTCCGGCATGTACTCCACACCCCCGTCTGTGAGGTCATCTAACCAAGATTGTAAATCTGAACTGATTTCCTTAGTGATTGAGGCGTCAGAAGCACGAACAACAAATTTGCATATCATTGTAGTCGTCTCATCCCCCAAGTCGACGTTTCTGCTCACCTCACTAGCACCGAAAATCATCATGCCCACGAACCCTCCATACCATGTCTTTGCGGCAAAGCAAAGCTGTTCAGGACACAAAAGTTAACTAAAATCAAGCTAGCATAGCATGGAGTGCTCCAAAAAGATAGCAAGACGGGCATGGGTGGAGGATTTCTTGTTGGGGAAAATTGTATTCAGATTCACAGGATGTGTTTTTCCAAAATAACATGCTCAAAAATATACTAATCTAAGCAATAAGCCAATAATAAACATGCAATCTAACATTTTCCAATAATACAAAATTTTGACTTGCAAAATACTCCTACGATTTTCATATTTTGAACGCAGTGCGTGATCATTCCCCGAAAAAAAAAAAAAAAAAAGAAAAAGAAAGAAAAGGCTGTGCGTGATAGCTCCTTCAAAATGCCACTGAAATATATTTTCCAATAAATATAAGCAACTGGGAACTTTATTATGTAGTTGGAGAAGACATTATTGTTGTTATTGCTAGGAATTTTGTGAATCGGCATATAACTATGTGGAAATAAATCTAACGAGATTTTCAAAAGATAAAAGATAACTTTTTTAGTTTATATAAAAATAAGGCAATTTCAAAAAAATTCGTAGAAGCAACTTGTATAACCAATTCAGGTTCAGTCTTTGCCTTGACCATATCGCACTCAGCCAAGCCAAGTTTCACCTACATCGCACCTTTTATAAAGAAATCTGAAGGATTAAGGAGGTTATAGTTTAAATTGGCGATTTTCCCTGATTACTGAGCATGTAATCAAAGGGATTACCTGAAATCCAGCAACTGTTCGGATAATGTGCGAGCAAACTCTATGGAAAGGCTTGGAAGATAAAGATTTCAGTCCACTTAGAAAAGGAGAAGACCCATATTGCTGAGCAGCAGTAGCCATGAACCCACTTCCTTCGTATGTATATGTACCAGTGTACTCCACTATAGCAGGTAAACTAGGCCAGAGGCGGAAGTATTCGACCGGTGAGATTTTATGTGGTAGAAGGAGCTCAGTTAGTGGAAGTTTGTAAGGCTGGCACCTCAAAATCACAGGTTCTCCCATTTCTGGTCTCAAGCTTCTTTTTTGTCTCATGATCTGTGGATCTTCTTCAGCGTAGTCCCCTTCATAATCAGCAGCTCCATAGAAGGGGTAGTACAAGACTTGAACCCAAAGGGCACACCTCTCAAAATGGGAGACACCAACAGTCACACTACATAATACGGGATCCTACAAAAAAAAAATTAAAAAAAAGAGGCAAGTACATAGATAATTACTATATTGAAACAGAGGATAGACGGGAAAGATTGTCCAAGAACTTGAAACTAAAAAAATGCAGAAAAGACCCAGCTGTACACTGTGGAACCTTTATATCCAACGCAAAACCAATTGGCAATGAGTGGAGAGGCCCAATTTATATTAAGTGATCACACATTTCATCCCAAGCAATGTGGGACTACATTCCTTAACACACAATGGCAAAGCACGAGGATCAACTTCAACTATCTCTCTCTCTCTGTCCAGATGTTTCTCTCCCTTTCCCACTTTTCCGCTAGTTGAAGAGTGGAAAAATCCAAAGCCAGAGCCTTCAAAAATACTTAAAAGTTGCAGTTTCAAATGCAACAACAAAAACAGAGAGGCCCTCCTCAAACAACACTAGATATAAGGCGATCCTAGTCCTCTTTAAACCTCAATGCCTACAAATCCATCAACGGATCTCTAGAGAGGGACCTTTTGGAAAAGATATCCAATCATGAGAACCAGAGAACCAAATGTCCAATTGTATGAACTTTCAGATAACCAATCCTCATTCCAGTCAGCCAATTCTGGAGAGAATGAACCCCATGTCGTCATAGTTTCATCAAATTTGGCTTACACGGGAAACATGCCCAGACTATCATAACCATTAAACTATTATCCGTTACCACTAACACAATCATTTACAACAAGAGACAAGTCGGAATCAGATGCATGCTGTAAGAGAAGAACAAAACTCATGAACTAACAAATGGCATCTAAATAAGTTTTAATGGAATCCAAGATGCAAAGCCAAAGCAGGAAAACAATTTACAAGTGATTTTTTTTAAGACTAACCTGTGAATTAAGATTACGCAACTGTCGCACTGCTTGAGGGGATCCATTCATGAAGTATAATGAACCAGATAGGCCCACCCGAATATCCACCCTATTGAGTTCAATTTCTGTCAAATTCAAAACCTGCAAAGAGTCGAATGATCAGCATGATGAGAAGGTTATCAAAATTACTCAGACCATTCTTCATTCTATAGTAAGTTTTCAAATTACAGGAAGTAAAATATATAAAGACAGGAGACTATAAAAAAATGAAGCAAAACACCTAACTGTTGCCAGATGTATAGGGACCACAAACCCCAACAATTGAAAACAAAAATCTGCCAGATTAATCGATTTATGAAGCCACATTAAAAGATCATTCTAATTACTACTTAATCTGTTTATGTGGAAACAACCATATTAATTCAAATTCTCTTGAGGTCGGAGTCTTTCACCTTCAAATGTAGAGTAACCCTCCCATCACTCGAGTCCGTCAAATGATAAGCTTCAACATAACAAGGATCACTACTGCCAGTCAACGTATATGCACTTGGTGCAACTTTAAGTAACTTGGAGTCAATTCCTTCGGCCAACAAAACAGTTAATTCACTAGGGTCAGGTCTCCAAAGTTCCAAAATAGCCTTGTGAACCAATACTTCCAACTTCCGGTCCTGAGCCGCGGATGCTTCAAAAAATTGAACAGTTAACTTGTGGTGGCTAAATGGGTAATCTCCTCTAGCCTCACTAACCCCGGCCCACCTGCAAGAGAAATATGGTTTAAATACACCTTGTTATGCACATAAGTAGCCAAGTTAAGACCTATTGACATTTAATCCCCTAAAGGACCTAAACATCATTAACAGGGGAGAAAGATTACGCCCATAAATAAATCTAACAAAACATAGACTGAATAGATATAAGCTATATGACTGGCTCTCAAAAGCTGAAGGGAAAAATTCTACCATACTTCCATAAGGCCTCCCATGTTAAACAGCACATATTGTTGGGCTACTAAGAAACAACATGCAAGTAAGATGAGTCTAGCTGAAATGACAATGTTGACATGGTTGTGCAGTAAGACTTCGTGAGATAGAATATGAAAACATTCACGGAATGGTAGGTGTAGCACTGATAGAAGATAAGATGAGAGAAAATAGATGAAGATATTTATCGTAGATTGACTGATGAGGTAGTTAGGAAGAGTAATGTGGATACAGTCGAAGATAACAGTAAAGGGAGGGGTAGACCAAAATTGACATGGGAGGCAGTAATTCGAAAGGATCCAAGTTTTTTGAATATCATGGAACACAATGCCCTCAATAAGAAAATGGAAAGAAACAGATTTATCCTGCCCCAATTGATTGGGACTTGAGACTCTGTTAGGTTTGTATAAGAGAGAATCAAGACATCATAAACGAAGGTAGTTATCATACTTTTAACCAACTAAGACACTAGTGTCCAACCCGAGTCCTGGGAACATACCTCAGACAAAGGGCACTATTTGGTTAGGTAGTAAGCAATATATAAACTTGGGAGTTGGGAACAAGAGGTAGAACAAGAAATCAGGGACAATACCAAACCAAGAAAAAATTTGGAGTCACACTCCATGCCCCTCCTCCCTGGTGGAGAATGGAGATGGGGGCAGCCCCATGTGATTTCGCTGGTCTGCCCTACATGATTGATTTGACCAGCTACAGAAGTCGAGGGTTATTAGACTCAAGCACATCACCAGGAACCAACACCCAGCTCGAATTATAGGATTTTGTTTGAGCAGGGCCCACCTCAATTTGGGAAAAAGAAAAATTGAATCTTAAGTTTTGCACCTCGATGAGAATCTAAAGCACAAAAGTCATTGTTGTTGAAATCAAAATAGTGAGCATGGAAGCAACCCAAATATTGGATGTTCTGTTTGAGATACTTTCTTGACATGAAATTTTTTTCATACTCTAGTCCACGTGCAACCACAATAAGAGGAAAATAAAAAAAGGAGCTAATCTGCTAGCTAGTGGATGTGAGGACCCACTCGGCTAGGTCATGTAGAGGAGCTTCCGGTGACTTGATTATTTGTACAAGCCACATTATATTCTTCCACTAACAGACAAGTATAATCTTAGCAACACTTCCCCAACTAATCCAAGTAGGATTGTTATTCAACCATGTAAAGCAATTCACAAGGTCAAAACAAAACAATAACTGATGCTTACTTGCTTTCGGGGTGACTTGTAACATATTTAATTCTCTGCAGTATTAAACGGCACTGATGCTTATTGACAGAATCAGCTAATCCGTTGTTCCTGAACTCTTCCAGCTCTTTGGTCAGCAAATGCCCTGCCCTAGCATTGCGGGATCCCAACCGCTGAGCAGAAAGAAGAACTCCCTGAACATCCTGAAGTCTATTTGTCGAAGATGCAGATGCGTCTATGTTGAACAAAACCTTATGGATATTGGCTATAATAATGTTCAGAGGGTCCTCAGGGTCATCAGCAAGAAGTGGGTCTAAACCTTCTAAATCAATGTGCTCTGCAATAGCCCAAATAACGCGGGCACAAATCCTAGGGGTATTCACCTGAAAATTGAGAAAAGATGTTAGACAACAAGGTATCAAATATTAAACCTACCTTGGCAGATACTAAATGTTTTTATTTTCTTGGAAAGAAATTTTAGAATTTTTCAACATAAAGCCAAGGGATGTAGGGTATCATTCAGAGAATTGCTGGAGCTATTAGCAGAGTGAACGGTGGGAAGGTGAAGACTGAAGAGTGTAACACTGTAGCTACCAGGGACAAGCAAATGTGTGATAAATGGAGAATGTTCCCCGGTTGTTCCAGGAGCTCTGGTAAGGTTATAGATCTGCTAGGCTTATTTGTGCTTTGTATTTCTTTGTTTTCCAGTAGCTGGTTGTTGGCGTACTCAGGGTATATCCAGAGGGTTGTAATGTGTTGATTCTATGGTAACAAAAATTTAGGTAACCCAAAAAAAAAAAAACTAGGTATCATTAAAAATTCTAGAACTTGAGGAATACAAATGTTAAGTTACCAGTTATCCCAAAAGCGTAAGCTGTTAGGAAATTGGCAAAATCGAGATCTAGTGATATAACGCAGGGTCTTCCAAAAGTAGAACAAATGTTCGAAGTGCATTCAATTGATTCAATATCGATGAATCTAGAAAAGAGGGTTGAGGGTTGGAACGAATGTATAACAAAAATTCTTGGAATTCCTTGGGGATTCTTGATTGGTGCCCAACAATGTATATCAAACTATTCAACATCCCAGATCAAACCCAAAAAAGAATTAAAAAGCTATTTAACATCCTCCTTTACGTGCAACCCCGTCTTGAACGTGAAGATGCAAATTGCTAGAGTGAAACAAAATGCGAAGGGGAGAAGCACAATGCAAACGGGAAACAAATGTAAACGAAGAGACTTGAACCAAGACCTCACCCAACTTGAGCTCTGATACCACATTAAGTTACCATTATCCCAAAAGCTTAAGCCGTTAGGAAATGGGCCCAACGATATATTAAGCTATTCAATAAAAGATTTTGAATTAGAACAACCAATATCTCTAACCTGGACTGTTCTTAGGGGAAAACTAGGAGAGAATGTCATTAAGGAAGCCAAAAGAAAGAACAAAAGGAAAAACTTAAACCACAACAGGAGCTTGAGAAGGATGTATATGAACCTCACGCAGATCTTTCACAAGTTCACGCTGTAAGCTCTGCAACCGCGTTTCATTCATAATTTGATCCTGCGAGGCTCCATCTTTGACTCTTTTGACACCTCCCCTGGTATCATAAATGTGGCAAAGCCTAACCAATAACTTCAAATAACAATCAATGGCATAAGTTCGCCCCTCACAATCCCACTTAACACAAGGTCTACAAACTTCTACAACTTCCAATGCTGGCTCTGTCCAGTTTAATGCTCCATAACCAGTTCCATACGCCAATGCTCCAATAACTCTGCTCTCCATACCTGAACTCTTTTGTTCAGGCAATGGTAAGGACAACTGGAAGCAGCTTTCTACCAATGAAGCAACTAATTCTTCTCTGAATAAACTTTTACTGGTTACACTGTTGAGGTCATCTTTGATCCTTACATCCTCAAAAAGTGAAGCAATATCAGTTCCTGCAAGAGGTTTTTGACCTCTTCGGACGCTTTCCTTTGCGAAAAGGTCAACACAAAGAGCAGTTCGACAGATGCAAGCAATAGCATGCATGCGGTCTGATTCTGCTCTCAGGTTTCTCACCATAAGAAGCAACCTTTTAAACAATGATACCTGCAAGAAGCAAAATCAATTTATCATTCTGCATCTTTGGACATACTTAATACATATGAGCACTATCATATAAGATCAATCATGAATTTTCCATATTATCCAAAGCCAGTTTACAAAACTAGTGCACAAAAATCAGTAGAAGAAAATTACCGAGGCATTGGACAGAAGCAGCAATCTTATTGCAAAGGATACGTTTTATTAAAAAGAAAAACCAGCGGGAATCTATCTGCCACAGTGTCCAATACTGATTTAGCTTGAATGAACACCCCAATGGCAATCATGCCATCTCCGGAAAGAAGAAATGGCATGACTCTGAAGTTCAACAAACAAATCGTCCCAACAATTGAAACTTTTTAGTAGAGTAGCTAGCAGTGTTCTAAAAGAAGGTCTGGGAGGCAGAGTACTCGCCGCCTAGGTGCTAGAAGGCCCCTCGCCGACTAGCTAGACTAACCCAACTAGATCGACTATCCCGACTAATTGCCCGACTAGGTGCCGAGTACTCGGCCCTAGAGGCTAGAAGGTGCCTGACCGCCCTGGGAGTGCCTAGCGAGTTTTAGAACCTTGGTAGCTAGTCATCTGTAGACAAGATTGGTGGTTGGAGTTCGGACAGATGCAATAGTACCTTTTGAGCAGTGCCCATGAAACAGAAGTTATAGAAATGCACGAGAAGGAACCAAAATTTAAGCCTACAATGCCACGTGAATACCATGCACCCACTAATTTTCAAGTAAAATCTTCACAATGGAGTTGTTATTTCACTAATTTTGGGGCACTACTTGTGCATATGTTGGCTTATATTTTGATAAGTGAGACGAATATTGAAATAGTACAAATACTAAGTCTTAGCTCACTAGGAATTTCGCTATCACAGATTTGGGAAAAACCTATGTGATCTTAGGAATAAGATTATAAAGAACTTCTCAAGGAATCAGCTTTAAGTCAAGTCACAGCCACACCATAAAAAGACGTTCCGGAAATTTGTGGAGCATAAAGGTAGACCTGTATCTACCCAAACGATCGTAGTGTACAACCGAATAACAATAGTGGTTAACATGCATCCCAACTAAAGTATTCTCAGCTCATAGGATAAATGACTTCACAGAGACGCAGAAATATAGGTTTCTAAATTAGCTCCATATGTCTAGCGCTGATAAACAAATCAAACTGCTCAGGTCGAGCTCATGTTCACTAGTTAAAAGCTCGTTTGAGATCTGTTTGCTACATAAACAAACCAAGCTTGAAAATCTTTTTGAAGCTTGTTAAACTGCCGAACCAAGCTTGAACAAACTAATAATCGGCTTGTTCGACTTATGATACTTAGAAAATTCAAGCTACTCCATTTTGGTTAGTGATCAGCTTGATTAAAGCTCATTGGGATCTGTCCATATCATAAACAAGCGAAGCTTGAAAATACTGTTAAAACTTGTTAAGTTTTCAAACAACAATCAACTATTCGGCTTGGTTCATTTCTCAGCCCTACATCTGTCTTTGAGTTGTATGCATTCACAAACGTACAAAACAAGAAAAATGAAGCTGGAAGTAGGGATAAGTACCTGCATACTAAGATCAAGCAAATGCAGATTTGTAACAACGGATCTCACAATACTTTCACGAGCAGAAGAAAACTCTTGCCTGTCCCAAAGTGTGAGGATCGCGATGATCGATTGCGAAGCCCATTCGGGCTTCCCTCCTGGAACATCAGCCAAGTACAACATATTAATCGCCACCTCAAATATCAACGCTGGTTCCAACGACGATGCCAGAAATGGCGCCAAATGCGAAACAACATCCGATGCCCCCACGAATCTCTCTGCATTATTCCCAGAGTTTAACACCTCACTGTTTCGAGTTTTTGAAAGCTTCCGAATAACCTCTACCGAACCCGAAGCCACTGCCTTCACTGCATACACTAAAGGATACACAGTAGCCCGAAAACTCTCCACAGGCAAAATCAAAGACCTCGCCATCAGTGCGTTCCGCTTTTTCCAAACAAAATCAACCATTGAGGAAACCCAATTCGAGCGAATCGCAACTGAATTCTCACTATCAACTAACTTATCCCCCGCCAATCTACTCATTTTCTTCGACTCGAATTCGTGAAACAATCTCCCGACCGACTCGAACGCAACTCTCGACACCAAGTCCGAACGATCTAACATGTTCTGCCCTATCCTAGTCCACCAAACAGAAACCCTGTCTAACAAATTCATGTTGTTTTCACATAAAATGACGAGATCATCCCTCGCGAGGACCGAACCTAGGGTTTCAGTAATAGAGAAGCGTAAATTGTCACTTACGGAGTCGAAGCAAGAGGAGATTTGTTTATTAGAGTCGTTGATGAGTTTGGTGAGGCGGTGGGAGGGGATGGCGGCGAGGATGGAGACGGCGGCGGCAGTAACGTCAGGGTCGGGGAAGTCGAGGTCGTTTCGGATTCCGGTGCAGACGGTTTCCCAGAGGTCGGAGGTGAGGCGCGTGGAGCGGATGAGGTCGAATGCGAGCTTTTTGGAGATGGCGGAGGCGGGGGAGGCGACGATCTCTTCGACGGCGGATTTGGCGAGGAATGAAATGTCGTGGCCGGCGGCGGATTGTTGGAGGGCTTGGAGGAGAGCGGAGGATTGGCGGAGGGCATCGTTGGAGCGGAGATCGGCTTGGATCTGGGCGAAGAGTATGTCCATTGCTCGATCGGATTGTCAAAATCGAGTTGAATCTGTGTGATTTTCTTGGATTGATTCCTCTCTCTCTCTCTCTCACTCTCTCTCTAGGAGTTGGAGAGAGAGAAGTCGACCAGTGGAGTATTCTTCTTTCTTCTTTCCAGATTCCGGCATTCTAAAAAAACTTGTTTTGTTTGGTTGAAACCTGTCTACCCAATGGTAGTTGTTTATGTACGGCAAATTGGCTGTGACCCTCGAGAAGCTCGTGGCTCGAGCTCGAGTTTTAGACTTGTTTAGTAAACGAGTTCGGCTTGGCTTGGCTTGTTTATATAGATTCGACTCGTTTAAGAAGGCTCGTTAAACGAGCCGAGCTCGAGCTATGCAAAGCTCGGTTTGACTCGTTTACACCAAGATGTAGACATAGATATATCTTGTTTGTTTGGTTTTGGGGTTTGGTTTTTGGGTAATAATTACCGGGATAAATGGAGATAATAATTAGAAATATATGGTAATAATTGAAGAGTGATAAAGAGGGAAATAAAAATAATAATTAAAATAAAAGTAATGATTAAAGAGAAATATGAGTAATGATTGTGGAATAATGGAGAAAACTGGTCTTGAAATCCAAAACGAACAAATCCAAAATAACCTTTCGATGCTAAAATCTTCTCGCATTAGGGCTCGAATCATATAAGGTAGTAGAAAACCTTAATGTCACGGGCTTTAGTTGAGAGACTGGAAATTTTGCATCTCAAAATCTTCTTTTTAAATGTAAGCATACTTTGTGGTATTATTAGGTGTATCTACTTTTTAAGTGTATAAATTATGATTAACATTGTTGAATCATAAATTAGATTTTCTATTTTGACACAAGAAAGAAAAGTACAAACAATCGCAATTGAGAAAACCCAAAGATAAAAGATTTGTTGGGGAGATATAAAAATGTAGCTCTTAGAAACTCTAGAATATCTAGCTTTAGAAGCTCTAGAAATATTGAGTTTTTTTTTTAGAAAAAAAGAAGGAATAATTAGTCATAAATACACAATATTTTGCCTATTTGAAGGGAAGGACAATGAATTTTTGCATTCAAACATAAAGACACTATTTTCTCAAAATTTTAGAATCAACTCTTCTTTGTCAAATTCCCGTTCGCTTGCTCTCTCACAGACTTTCTGATTATCTCTCTCTCCTTTGAGTCCGTTCTAGATATAAACTGTCACGTCCTCAAATTTAATAACTCAAAATAAATATAATCCACGTGGGACAAGTCCAAAGTCGTACATTTTCCCATTTGAATAGTCAAAGTCAAAGTAGATACATTCTCACCACAAAGAATAAACGAGTTCTAGCTACGAGTACCCGTAACCCAAATGCATAAGTTTCAAGTTTTAAGAGTTATTACAATAACCAAATCGCCAAAAATATTAACAAATAGAAGTTACAAAACCATCTTTCAAAAATATAGAACAAAGATGGAAAAATAACTTCATGCTCGATGAACTCCAATGCTATGCAACCACACTTCAAACATCCATCTCATGCTCCATGCCGAGTACCTGAAAATTGATAGGTTGAGCTAACTAGCCCAGTAGGAAAACTACTCTACTAGCGCTAGGTGTATAAACATGATACATGCATAATGGATGAACATGGAGAAATGGATACGACCAAAACACAAGGTAAGGATGAACGAAAAGCTATAACTCAACCACGAGGTAACCAAAGTGTATCCAAGTGTCCAAAATGTGTCCAGGTATCCCGGAAGAATTTTAAGTAACCCACCAAGGTCCGAGCAATTTCCAAAGTCCTCA